>CAUYPK010132213.1:0-95404 GCA_963574355.1 Loris lydekkerianus
CTGCGAGCCTTCCAAACCCATCCCCTCCCCTCCCCTCCCCTAGCCCTGCCTGCTCCCTACTCCCTCCTCTTCCCTCCCCTCCCCTCCCCTCACCATCCCCTCCCCTTACCCTCCCCTCCCCTCCCCTCCACTCGCCCTCCCCTCTCCTCACATTCCCTTCCCCTTGCCCACCCCTTCCCTCCCCTCCCCTCCCCCTCCTCTCCTTTCCTTCTTTCTGGCCTATATTTATGTTTTGTCATTCGTATGAATGTGTAAGTGTTCATATATTGGTTTCATAAGAGTATTGAGTACATTGGATAATATTTTTTTCCATTCTTGAGATACTTCACATTTTTAGTATATAAATAGGGAATGTAAAGGAATATTTGTCCACGATCTCCTGGCTGGTTAGTGACACACAGGCAGAATTCCTCTAATGACTCTGAGTGTCAATGTGTATGACTACGGATGAATGTATATGACAGTGTTAATTATTATTGTATCTGTATGCACATGTCATTATAGTCATTCTCTTAGTCTACAAAATATTTTGTGTATATTTGCTTGTTTACGGCATCTGAATGCAAAGATTTATTTTCCTGTTTGCATTCAGTGACTCCTAAAGGACGCTATCAAGAATCTTTGGACAAGGATCACAGAATGTTGAATTGAAAACATTTCCCAAAGCCCCAAGACATATTTCAACACTCACCTCCAGATACCATTGCTGCACGGCTGCCCGAGATAAGGCTGGTCCTATTTTATAATTCAGCTTCACTTCAGGGCAGAGGGAGTGAGGCAGAGCATCGTAAACCCAGCCAGTGGAATGTGTTATAAAAGCCCTTGTTCTTTCACCCTAAGGACAAGCTGTAGAGAAATGATATGGAAAATGCCAATGGAGAGTACTTATTTTTAGAGAGCAGTGAATTCTCGGAAAGCCAATGCAACCCTCAGTGACTGTAATTGTCACAGATGCCCAGAGGGCTGGGGTAGAGGCCCCATGTGTGTGCTGCTGAGTTTTGTTGTCACATTGCTGGATTTTTGTTGTTACGTTCCTGGGTTTTGTTGCTATTCTTTTAATGGCCTCTGCACATAGCATAGCCTCATTCAACCAGTTTGGAAACATCTCAGTGATGGAGAGTTCGGTGTTCTACCCCTGTGCATTCTTCAGAAGGACCTAGATTATGCTGTAGTAACAAACATTCCCCAGATCCCCAGAGTTTTCAGCAAGGAAGATGTGTTGCTTGCTCTCATTAAATGTTCATTATGTGTTAGCTGGAACCTGCTCTGGGTTCTTCTCACTCGGGGCCCCGGCTGGCAGGGCAGCCCACTCTAACTAAAGCCCTGCAGATTAGAGTGGAAAAGGGGAAGGTGACAATCATGAACTGTTTCTTACATGTTTTGTGTTTTGCATAAGTGACAGCCTGGCATCTTATTGGCCAAAGAAAGTCTCACCACCATGCCTCAGTGCAAGCCAAGAGAGAGGTGCCCCCGGAAGGCAAGGAGCTGCAGTGCTCTGAGGGGTATGGATGCCCAGCGGGCGCACGCCCTCAAGTGACGGCTATGTCGGAGGCTACTGCTTGTGAGGTGCACAACTGCATGCATCAACAGTAAACGTGAGGCATTTATAACAAGGCTAAGAGGTTTGCAAGCTCCCGTTATCTCTGGGCAAATGAGATTCCACCTAATTTTCCTCCTGCATAACAGAAAGAATTCCGATGAAGCCGTAAGACTTCTGTGCATGGAAAAGCTTGTGTTTACCCCCAGCTGGTAGCAACAATTTCATCTGTTATCTCTGTGGGACTTTGTTTCATCAAGTCCCTCTCTCTTCTGAGTCCCCAGACACTCCTGTATCTGACATCTTTCCTTCTACCAACCCCTCTCTCTCTTCTCATCTTTTCACAGCCAAGAGTCTTAAGCATAGTGAGTTTCACCTCAGTCCATGATCTAATTTCACATGTACCAGATTTTCAGGATCTATTTGTTCTCTAGGGGGCGGGATAGAGTTCCACCTGCCACAGCCACCACAGAACCAAAGAACAAAAAATGTCAACAATAGGTGAGACCTGTATTTCACTTGCTTAAAATCTCTAACCCATGAGATAAGACCTCTTGAATTAAAAAAAAAAAAAAAAAATGAATGAGTGAATCGCTGAGACCTGGGTCAACTGCTATGAAGCCATCTCTACCCCTAATAAGTGCTGACGTCTTAGCATATTGATCATCTGAAAATCCTGGCACCCCCACGGGATGTGTTTCCCTGTCCTGTCCTTAGTATAGTATAAAGCATCTGCTCTGGTAAAAAAAAAAAAAAAAAAAAAAACAACAACTCAGGTACCAGCCGGAAACTGTGGCTGATGCCTATAGGCTGAGGCAGGTGGATTGCCTGAGTTCACAAGTTCAAGACCAGCCTGAGCCAGAGTGAGACCTCGTCTCTAAAAAAAAAAATAGGGCATTGTGGTGGGTGCCTATAGTCCCACCTACTCAGGTTGCTGAGGCAAGAGAATCACTTGAGCCCGAGAGTTTGAGGTTGCTGTGAGCCATGACACCATGGCATTCTACCAAGGGGAACAAAGTGAGACTCTGTCTCAAAAAACAAAAATAAAAACAAAAACAATAAAATAAAATAAAATAAAATAAAATAAACCTCTGTGTGACCTGGGCCCTAATTCCACCTGTCCTTCTCCAATTTTGTTGTGTTACTCAAGGTCACCTTGACTTCACTTAGGCTCAGTCTAGTTCTATAAAGACAATGATCACTGCCTCCCAGTGTTTTCACAAGGAATAACTAGTGTGCTGCCAGGCAGGGTCTGTATGGCAGGTTCAGTAACCTGAGCACCGTTACTACCACTTTCCCCTAGTCCTTCCTGCCTTACCCATCTTCTCTCTCATCTCTCTTCTCTTTTTTTTTCTCTCTAGTTTTTTTCCTTTCACAGAAACATCTGGAATCTCATTACATCTGCCACAAGTGCTGATACCAACAAAACAAGTGCCCTTTGCTAATGCACACTCCCGAGGTGGCTTGCTCAATAAGCGACCTGGACCTAGAGCGCAGGACAGAGGTAGAGAGTAAGACAAGGGGGGCTGAGGAGACCTTTCTTCCCCCTCTGCTTGAATACAGTGATGTGGACAGAAAGGCAGAAAGAGAAGCAAAAGATCTCAGACAGGCAATGGCAGAGGGTTTATTGGAAGTGGCTTTTCCATTAACCATCTGTGTAAACTCGGGCATGTAACACTTCACCACACCAAGCCCGTGTGCCCTTGTCTGCAAAGAGAGGCACCTGGCCCATGAGATCTGGCTTCCCACACTGACACTCTGACGTTTGTAATCCGGGGCAGCACCGCACACGGCCAGAGCCTCCGGTGCAGGTGCCGAGCACACACTGTGCTGACGGCTGAAGCTGGCTCAGCTCATTGATTTGACAAGGAAAATGGTGCCTCTGTGAGATAAAGTGGAAGTTGCGGGGCAGAAAGGGCAGAAGAAGTGGAGACTCATCCTACCGGTGCCTCTGTGTCCACAGCATCACTTAACACTCCGCACACACTTCCTCGTACACCACCAATCTGCATTTCACAAGCAAGATTTGGGGGCAGGTAGGGTGGTTGCTATTAACTACCTTGATGCCAGATACCTAAGTCCAGGCCTCGTCTCTACCCAAGAGGACAAGGGCTAAACCCTAGATACGGCATGGTAAACAAGTTCAAACGTTACATCTGTTGTCTACCTGCGGGTTGACCTTGGAACGTGACCGTTAACAAATTCTCCACTCTGAGCTTTCTGCTTCCCTGCCCTGTGAGGGAGGAATAATGGTAAGATGATGGTTCAGATGTCAGAGAGTGGTTGCAAGGCCCACATCAGATCATGCTCATGGCCCCACCTCCCAGACCCTAAAGTCATGGGTTTAGTTGGATTCATCTACTTGTTCCAGCACCTGGACCTGCATTCTGCCCACTCTTCCAGGCACGATCACCCAGGGATGGATGGATGTAATCCACATTATCTGTCTGCAGCTTCCTCCTTCCTCTATCTCATTCTGTGTGTCACCCCACCTTCCTTGCGAGCTCCTGTCACTCTTCCCCTAGGATGCTTATTGTGATTACACCCTCCTAACTCAGACACTGGACCCTGCTCTGAGCTCAGAGCTGGCTGGTCACCTGTCAGTCGGTCCACTTGGGTAATACAGCATCATTTACCTTGTTCCTGGCAAGTCACAGCAGCAGAAATAGCACAAACTTGGGAGGGTTCAGCTGAAGTCCCAATGCTGCTGCCAACCAGCTGGGTGACTTTGGTCTGGAAGCATTCCACTTGTTTCCTTGTCCTCAAAGTCACAGTACAATTCCCACCCTCCACCCCACAGGTGTCTGAACACCAATAACAAAGAGGTTTTAAAATGCTTTATTACCTATGACAGTCGTCAGTCTTAATATTTTTATTTGAATAGGGTAATTTTGTTTGGCTGTTTACTGAAGACATGCCTGAAATCGCACATCTGAAAGTAATCTGTGATTCTGGGAACTTTTATGGTACCTCTTTAAGGAAGAAGAAGAAAAATACTGTTGTCTGAACACCTACTGTAAGCCAAGGGATGCACATGTTAAATTTATTTGTGTTGCTCATACAGTTTTATTTCCACAACAACACTCTGAAGAAAACAGTATCCTCTCTTCCCACAGGTGAGGGACGCTCCCTGGTTTCTCCCTGGGAGGAAGATCCCTGGGAGCAGATTGTGTTCCCAGCACATCACGTTGAGGGCAGGTGCTGCTATGTGTGGATGACACTGTCCTGCAGGCAGGCGGAGCTCAGTCTCTGTCCAGGAGGGGATTTGGCTGAGCCTGGACATTTTTGATAAGAAAAATGAGGTTGGATGTGGGGACCTGGGTAAACAGGAAAACGGAAACATGGAGACCACAACAGAACGCAGGAACTACTACTTTTAAAATGGGTGAAGAAGAGAACAAAGTGGAGAAGATTAAGGAGCGAGGAAGGAAGCCAGGTCCTACGATAGTGCACTCGGTCTTCACTTAATGTTGCTGACAGATTTTTGGAAACTGCGACTTTCAGTAAAAGAAGGTAAAACAAGACTGATTTCATCAAAGGATTCTTGATACAAACAAGACTTAAGTTCCTATGGCATATTTATAAATGATGACCCAACATGTCTAAAAAACATTGAAATGCACGTGAGTGATGCACACACTAAGAAAGATTAGTAAAAGCAAGTAACATAACTGTTTACCCCCTTATTCCAGCCCAGGGTCTGTCTCAGCAGCTCAGGGCACCAGGTGGGAACCTGGTGGGCACGTGACGTCATGCCACGGCAGGGGACCTTCGCACACACCCCCACACTTGCTCGGGACATGCACAGCTCTGAGACATGTCAGCAAACCAGAGAACCAGGGCATGTGCCCAGCAGACACAGGGAGCTTGTGCAGACCCCACACAGAGGCCCTGGCCGTCATCCAAGTTATAGGGGAATGACTTTGAATGAGATGACATTGTTTGAGGACCTACTGTGTGTGGTTGTAAAATTCAGAAGAGGAGTTCAAGTAGGAGAAAGAGGTCAACAATGCTTATATTTGTTTAATTTTTGTAGCATGGGGATTGCAAATTGTCCTGTGAATTTTGTACTTTGTTCTTTGCTCCCCACAGAAGGCTCAAGAAACCCCTGGGGAGAGGTGAGCCCATCAGGCCCCCAAAGCCGACGGGAAACACGGATAAGCTAAAGCACAACCTGCAAGGGTGATGAACGTGAGAGATTCAACACTCCTGATGGCGCACAATTGCACAGAAAACACACTTAAACCACACATACCACACGCAGCACACACACAACATACATGTGCAACACAACAGAGAGACACTCAGACTACACGTGGCACACCCTGTGCATCTATACTGCACAAGACTCCAAACACACCCACGCACAGCACACACGTCCACACAACCCACATGCACAACACAACATGTGTAAGATGCCACATATCATACACGTGTACACTCTATGGCATCACGCAGAGCACACAGAGCCCACACGCGTACATGAAGGTCAAACAGTTGTGTTTGTGAACTCGTCCTAGAATAAGGGCTACTTCCCTCATTGCTGAACAGCACTACAGTCACCTTCAATGTAGCCCCCTTGGGAAGCTGTGAACTAAAGCTAGTGCCTGGTCCACTCTTCAAAGCAACTTTTCTAGGATGAGTTCATGAACTTCATTATCACACCTCGTACGACAACAGCTGTGATGGCCATTGAGGAGAAAGAGTTCCAAAGTTACTGTGAAGGGTGGACTAGGTGCTGCCTTGGCATACAGCTTCCCAAGGGGAATACCTCAAAGGTGACCATAGTGAAATTCAGCAATGAGGGACGTAGCACTTTTTCCAGAATGAGTTGGTAAGCATAATTTTCCGACCTGACTTTAGGCATATGCGCAAAAAATACCCATATAACAGACACACACCCATACAGTAGAGTTGCCCCCCTACCCAAGGCTGTACGCACCATGGTCCCAGAAAGCAGCGAGGGAGGAAGGGAAGGGAGGACGAGTGCTAATCCTTAAAGGATGAGAAGCTCAAATATTTAACCAAGGAACAAAAAGCAACCAAAGAAAAGGACAGGAGGACAAGATGTGGTCACCCTCACTCTCTGCAGGGAGGAGCTGCAGTGCCCAGAAGCTGAAATCCACTGAGCGTGCTTGTGAGTGTTCAGCCTTGGAGTCAGAGCAGCCTGAAGTTCCTTTTCAACAAACAGAAAAAACCTCTTGTTTTTGATTGGCAATGACTGAGCAGCCTCTTTGAAACTCTCCCATCCAACCCAGAGTTGCTGTTTGAGATGCTGAAGCCATAACAAGGCCATTGCATGCAGTGACTCCGGACTCTTCCTGGAGTCACTTCCTGGACTCTCCTCTCCCCAGGCAAAGGCTGGGGTAGAAAGAATCAGGTTTGCTGCCACTGATGGGCACTTTCATTATTCACTGCAGAGATCCTAGCAGGAAGAGCCTCAGAAAGTGGGCTTTTTTTCATTTATTTATTTATTTATTTTTGGACTGAGTTCTTTTATATAGGAAGAATCTCAGCTGAATGGGGGATATTTACTCTCTTCTTTTTTGCCTCCAATGAAAAGGGATGAAGATGGAGAAGAAAGTTACCCTGTTTAAAAGATTTTTTTTTCCTATTTCCCTGCTCAGTAGAAGACTCTGGAAATCGCCTTCACCTCCAGGCTCTCGGCAATGATTTCTGCCTCCGTTTCTTACAACCCTCCCTTTATTACCCGGGTCTCTCCTGACAGCGCCAAGTTGCACGCTGGGCTGTCAGAGAATCTTCTGAAGTCTTGCAAAGAACTGGCACAATGAAAAAAGTTTTCCTCTTACCCTGGTTAAATTAGTCATCGTCTCCAGCAGGGTTATCCGTCCCCTCTCTCTTTCTTATCTGGCTTCTTTTTCTTCTTCGTCTTCTTTTATTCTCCTATGGATACTGCGATGTGAGCTCAGTAGTACACGTTCATCCTGAAGTTCCAGGATGCCAAGAAAGATCTTTGCTCACAGACATCCTCCTGCTCCCTTGAGATAATTTGTCATTCTCTGGATGGCTGTCAAACATCTAGTCTCACCATGCCTGCTTTGCTCTGGGTTTCTTCATAGTTGCAACTCAGTGATGCCCGGTAATAAAGTCTCCCAGCTGACACACGATTAAAGAGTCACAATGCCCTTGGATGTCAATGGCTGGTTAGGTCAGCAGCTACTTCAAGATTTGCCTTGATTTAAAGAATTGTCCCAAGGTGCACTCACTCATGAAGTACATATTCTGTGCAGTCTGCTATTTATTTATTTATTTATTTGACACAAAGTCTCACTCTGTCACCCTGGCTTAAGTGTCATGGCGTCAGCCTAGCTCACAGCAACCTCAAGCTCCTGGGCTGAAGCAATCCTCCTGCCTTAGCTTCTTGAGTAGGTATAACTACAGGCACCCACCATGAGGACTGGCTAGTTTTTCTACTTTTAACTGAGATGGGGTCTTGATCTTGCTCAGGCTGATCTCAAACTCCTGAGCTCAAAGGATCTTCCCACCTCAGCTTTCCAGAGCACTAAGATTACAGGCATGAGCCAGGGCACCCTGTCAAGCTGTAATTATTTATAGCTCGCATTTTGCTGTTTCTGTTCGCACAGCAAGTCACATGGTCAATGATATGTTGCAGACACATACGTACGAAAGGCAAATCTATGCCTTAGAGGAGCTCAGTCTCTTTTGGGAGATAGGCAAATAGTAATAGATGCTTACTCCATGACATTAGAGCCAAGATAAAGATATGTGTAGAAATAAGTGGCTTTGTCCCTCTCTACAGAGCACAGCCCAGGACACAGAGAAGTGTGGCCATTTTGCTGTTGCTGTTTTCGTTTTAGCCAGTCACAGTGTTCTACAGATAGAATGTTTCCAGTAACCGACTTCTTTCCTTTGGCCCCACCCTTTTTCCTTGCTCTCTTTCCTTCTCCTCTAACTCGAGTCAAGTCTCCTGGACACACAACCTCAGGAATTTAGTCAGGAGCATGGATAACAATCACAAGGGTAACAAACTCTTCCACCTCCAAGTGGAGAATCTCATTAAAAATTCCTTCCTGCAGGGTCTTTTTGGTTCCCTGCTGCAGCCCCAAGTGCCAAGTTCCATCGCTTCCTGATGGTCCAGTTTGCAGCTTTTGTCTGCTGTCCCCGCTTCTGCTGTCCTGGCTACTGGAGGTATAGGCAGGTCTCACTAATAGTGCCCAAGATCAACACTTATGTTGTTTTGTCCAAACATGGCCAGGCTTGTGCTGGGATTTGACCTTTTAGCCCCTGGGAGGGCATGATCCCTGACAGTAAAATGCACTGTGGCCTCACCCTTGTGTGGCATTCACAGGGCCCTTCCTGAGCTAAAGGTGGGCTCTCACTTACCCTGGCTATAACTCTTCTTCCTATTCTCTGAAAAGGATGACTTCACTTATAATTTTATCATAAAATTTTTTTCTCAAGCAACCTTTGCCTACAACTTCCACAAATGAGTCATTCAAGCTGGGAGGCTCCATCTGAGTAAAAGTGCAGCCTCCATCTACAAATGTTAAATGTTCCTGACTTTATAATGTATGTCTGATTTTTATCAACTTTTTAATTAAAATGTCATCACAAATTTAACTCAAAAGGGAAAGTAAGAGCAAGGCCAGGGTGAGACAGGCATGTTAGAATACATTGTCTATGAAAGGTATTTCTTCAATTCTTTACCCTAAAATGTTCTGAATTCCTGACATATTTGTGTTTTTAATAGTTTCAAATTCTGAAGTTTATGAGTTGGAAAGTGGGAGGCACTGATTTGACTCATGGCAAGGATATAAAAACACATGATAAACAGAAAAGCTAAACAAACAGCTGCTGTTCTATAAGATAAAGGCTAGAGCTAAGATGAGGATGGGGCTTCTGAGGGTGCAGAAGGAGGGCATTCAGACAGGGGACAGAGGGAGGAAGGAACATGGGATATGGTTGTCTCAGTTTTTCCTTAGGTTGTCTTCTAAGATTATAAATTCATCCTGAAGAAGGACAGTATTTTATTTCTCTGCCACATTTTTCCATGTTACTTGGCAATGCTTAGCATGCTATGATAGAAGTTCCAAACAGTTGTTTATTGATTGATGATTCATCAAAAAAGAGACGAAATAAGATAATCTATTCAAGTCCTAGAACCTCAGATTATTGCCCCAAATCTGTAGGCAAATCTTTGTGTGACCTTGGACAATCCTTTATCTCTCAGTTTCTTCAACTATAAAATAATAACCCCAAAAGCTGCAGACTAGTTTTAAAACTTCATGAGCCTATCATTGTAACTGTTGGGTCAAGTTAGAGAGGAAACTCTGGGGCTTGATGACTCATAACATAATTGGATTTAAGGGGTGAACTTAGAACTTAGTTTCTCTATCTACAAATCAGGAATGTTAGAATAGATGATCTGGTTTTTAATTGTCTTCCTCTAAGATGCAAGAAAAATCTAAATCAAAATGCTGAGTTTCATCTTCAGAAATAAAATTCCAATGACACTGTACCAGTCTTCAATAAGGAAAGGAGTAGAACTTACTGACATATAATTCACTGGCCCATTGATAAGAAATCTGTATTTTCAGTGGGTTCATTTTCTTCTCAGTCATAAAATCTCAATAGTGTCTCAAACATGCTATTTTCCCTTTCAATATAAGAGGCAATTTATTTTATTGTTACTTGAAACTAAAGAAATCAAATAAGCTGGATTGGAGCCAAAGAAGACCATAATGACAAAATGATTGATCCTTTTGTAATGCATTTCATTGCTATTCTAAAATGGGAGAAATGCAATATAGACAATATCCGTTTATACCACCAACTGTTATTCATCTCTGTAATAGAATGTAATACTCCTTTGGGCTTATTAAGTACCTGCCATCACTAGAAATGCAAAGTAAGAGGGCTTCACTATTAATTATCAGGCATGGTCAAATATTAGTTATTATAATCCATTGACATGAAAGATCTATACGGGATTTGGAGGCTAAAATATCAGCTTAGTTGCATAGTAGGGAAAATAAAAGTGCTGTATCTAGGATTCACAGGTAGAAGTGGGACTTACATAGGCCAATAATTTTTAACAGGAAAGGCCAAAACTCAGAGCAAGGACCAGTGGATTCCAGTTGAAGAAACTCCCTGAGTCACTCAGAAAACCAAGACTTAGGAAGATCTTGGTAACTGACACATTTTCAAACAAGCAACCTTCGTGCACATCAATCGCATAAGTTGTTTGGGGGGAAAAAAAAGTGCTGATATGGGGCCACTTAAGCAATCCTCAACAGCACCACGCTTGATTGAAAAATAAAATATTGTGCACCCCTGTGGGCTCATGGTGCTGACTTCACAAATTGCTACAGCTGGAAGCCCAGAGAGACTTTCAGCTCAGTGACGGGTGAATCTCCTGAGGTTTAGAGTTCAAGTTCAGTTCAGGTAACAGCTTAGCTGCTTTTATGCTTCCTAGAGCTTAATAGAGTCTGGGGGAGGAAAGAGGAGGTTAAGGAAAGTGAATTGCTTTTGAGCAATAGATTACAAATTCACAGATCACAAAAACAGGAAGGCTGGCCAGGAAAGTGTGCTCTCAGCCCAGAGATGGTGGTGGGTGGTGCCAAGGAATAATTTTTTGGCTGCAGCAAGTGAAAATGGGAAAGAAAATGTGTCTTCCCTGTTGCTTCTTTTGGTAAGGTCTTGAATCAAGTCAAGAACATGAAGGTCATGTGTTTTCTCTGACCCACCTAAAATGCAGGTCCAAACATGCCTCATCATTTCTTTATGCAAATTGCTTCATCCCTTTCTCTGGGTTGGCACTCACCCATCCTCAGCAAATGCATGTTTAAGGCCTTTCACATGCCCTGTGCTATTCTATTTTCTGGCTCTAGAACCAAACTACCTACATTCAAACTCTGACTTCTAAGTGACTCTTATTTCTAAGTGACCCTGGGCAGATAATTTTACATCCTTATTTCTGGTCCTTTCAGTAAAATGGATTTAATAGGTGTACCTATCTCATAAGGTAGGTTGAAAGGGTTGCTGTTGAGAGGATTAAATGAATGAATATACAAGGTGGCCATAAAGTTCATGTGCAATTTAAAATAGTGATGCACATGAACTTTACAGCCAACCTATACACGTAGAGTGCTAAGAACAGTTCTAGACACATAACCAGGGCTCCATTACTGGAGACACTGATCAAGAAGTGTATGATTACATAAACTGTTACCAGTATTATGAAAGAAAGCTATGTGGGTCTATGAAAGCTTCTAACAGGGAGGCCTGGATTAATCTGGGGAAGAGAGAGAATCAGAAGGCCACCCAAAAAGGATGACATCAGAAGTGAGAAATCAAGTTTGAGTGAGACCTCACTGGAAGAAAAGGAAAGATTTGGGAGACCATTCTGAGCTGTGTCACAATAATCTGCCTTCCACTACACCAGTGGTTGGCAAACTTTTTATGTAAAGGGCCAGATAGAAAATATTTTAGGCTTAGTGGAATATAAGGTCTCCACTGCAACTTCTCAACTCAACCATTGAGGTGCTGCAAGTGACCACAGACAGTGTAGACTGCCAGCCTCTACACATTGCATGATTGCTCTCCCATTCACAAACCTTATCTTTATCTTCTTTGTGTCTGTGATCTCTGACATTGAGACAGCTTTCAATAAATATTTGCTGAAGGAATAAAAAAGCAAAACAGCAGACTGGATAGTGCCCACCCACATTGCTGCCAATCATCTGCTTTACTACATCTGTCAAGAAAAATACTAGTCTTTTCAAAAACATTCTCACAGACACACCCAGAAATAATGTTTTAACAGATATCTGGGCATCCTACAGTCCAGTCAAGTGACACATAAAATTAACCATCACAACCCACATTGGACTGATCTGTAAATCAGAATAAACTTTGATTGTGTTTAACCACTATAATTTTGTTTGTTGTTGTTGTAACAGCTAATGTTACCTTAACTGGCACACTTTTTACTGGAATGTGAAATTCATGTTAAAATTCAAAATAGACTGTGAGCTCCTTAAGGTCAAAATCTGTGAGTTATTTTTTTCAGAATTTTTATTCTGTAATCTGGGGCCCAGAAGTGCTCAGAGTATGGCTTTCAGATGAGGGAATTGATACTTGAACTGAATATAAGGGGTACTCAATAATTTGGAAACTTCCCCAGAACTTCCAAGAAGCCAATAGTGAAATTATGGCAGAAAAGGTCTAAGACTGGAATCACCCAGAAGCCAAAGACACTGTGTGCCCATCCTAATAAAAATACTGCTACTACTATTGGTAGGATTAACTTGCCTACAATCAACTACAATTGTTTATCAAAGGATTTAGCATATGACAGTGACTGATTGATTTTGTACATACACATTTTTAGTGGCTGTAAATATCATAGGAGATTTGTGTTTGGACTTTGTATCAGCTTACTCAGGCTGCTATAACAAAATACTGCTGACTAGGATATCTTATACACAGCAACTTGTTTTCTCACACCTGAGATCAAGGGAACAGCAGGGCTGGTTTCCTCTGAGACACCTCTCCTTGGATTTTCAAGGGCCATCTTTTCCCTGTGCTCTCATATCATCGTTCCTCTGTATTCATTTGTCTTTGATTTTCCTCTTTTCATAAGGACACCAGTCAGATGGAGGTAGGACTCACCCTGATGACCTTATTTTAACTTAATCACTGGGCTAGGGTTTCTTCGTATGAATTCTGGGAGGACACAATCCAACTCATAACATATTTGCATCAAAAAAAGAAAGTGAAGTGACAAAGTATGTGTTACAGTCAGGCTTCGAGCCGAGAATCCTAATTGAAAAGCTCCTTCTTAGTGTGACAGCACATGGGTCCAGTCAATGGGCATTCTCAAGAATTTCAGAATTAAATTTCAGAACTAAAAATAAAATCCTAAGCTCCCCAACCACTGAACGGATCCCTGTCTTGGGCAAGAGGACCTCAGAGAAACCTTGAACAGTGTGCTTCTGGCTATAACAGGATCTGAGGTCAGACATGCCTCATTATGCCCCCTCTGTTTTGCAGTTTAGACACAACAATTGACCAGAATTAAAATGTTAAAATAGAGATCACAAGACTGACAGAATGGACTCTTTATGGCAATAAGTCACCCAATTATAAACCAGACCTAAGGCCATGCCAAGCAATGACTAAGCCATGCACCCCTGCACTTAAAAAGTAAACTATGGTCTAGCCACTGTAAGGTTTTTCTTTTTCCCTAGTAACTAAATAAGCCTGAGCTTGGGATAAGATGTATTAAAACTATTGAGGCTCACTGCTGGACACTGACTCACCAATCCCCATCCTCCTGTTCCACAAGCCATAACCACAGCTTTGATTGGACTGCAGGCTGATTTCGGTAACTTTTTCCTGATCAGAAACTTTTAACCATGGACTGGTTCTGCCCAGTTTACAGAGGCTTCTGCCCTTGCTTCACCTTTTGACATGTAGGGCCTCATTGTGATGCATTTAAATGTTAAGTCTCCACTCCAGAGGGAGCATGGATCACACGTAACACACATGTTTATTCAATATGTACTCATTAAGACCTCTTTCATAAAACATGCATGTTTATTGAATATGCATTAGGACTGCTTTTGTGAAATCCATAGCTCTTCCTATAACCTGCCGAATAAATATACTTGGCCAACCTATTCAGCATAAATTTTTTTCGACCTTCCCTTCTCTCAAAGTGCCTATCTCCTGTTTTGGACAAAGGTCCACTTCCCAGCCTGCAGGTTGTAATTCTTGATGAGAATTAAAGTCTCCTCTCAAAATTGATGAAGACTTTTGGCTGTTTTTTCACTGACACTTTCAACCTTGGTCTTCTATCCCACCACTAACAGCCCCGGTTGCTTCTCCACTCCTGCTACTGGCTGTAAGCTTCCCTGGCAGGACCTCCTGAGACCTCACCTTCCAGAGGTTTCTGTAGTCAAAAGGTCATTGGGGCTGTGCCTCTTCTAAGACTATGTTCTTCTTGAGAAAAAAAATAGGTCCTCCAGGGACTATCCAGTCCATTCATCTGTTTCAGCAGCAGCAGCCCTGGAGAGAATCGTTTTGGAGGCTTTTAAACAACTCACACAAAAGGTCTTAGAGTTTTGCTTTTCTTTTTGGTCTCAATCACTTCAATAATGTGTCTGCTGCCCTCCTCAATTCCCTTTTTCTAAATGTTAGAGCAGGGGATAGGTCCTCTAATTCTCACTTATGCCTGTTCTCAAGATGAGCTGATGCTGTTAAAATCATATATAACAATTGTCCCTTACTTCTCCATCACTGAGACCTCTGCTGTCATTAGGACCTTCAGCCCCCCGTTGACTTCCATCTCTGTAATCTGTCTCCTTCCAATCCATTCTCCACTCGGGTCATCAGAATGATCCATCAGAAATCAGAATCTCTATGTCATGCCCAAGCTTAATGGTGTTCATGTCACCATGTCATCTCCCACCAAGGCCTCAGATCCTCCATCCCCTGTCTCATGCCCCTGCTCTCCCAAGGTATGAAATTTCTCACTGTCACTGTCACCACACTCTGGTTTCTCACATCCCTGTTAGTGCTTACTTTGCAGGCTGGCCTGTGATGCCTTTGCCTAGCTTCTTACCAGCCTTGGTTTGCCAGAATTTCTCAAAGAGGCTTTCCTAATCCCTCCTTTACTGGGTTAAGGTGGATTGTTCCTTGCTGCTGCCTCTCTAGCCACTATTCCCTATCAGGTCTCTACAACTGCAGAACTGTATTGCACAACATTTCTCTGTTGTGACTACAAGCTTCTGCAGAACAAAAGCTGGATGAGTCAGTATCAAAGTCCTAGTTCTTAGCAGAGTACCTTAAAAAAGCAAAACCTCAACCATGCCAAACTAAGCTCATCATTCCTAAGCCTTCACCTCCAAGTCCCCCCCAGTAAGAAACAGGATTTTATGTGAGAAACCATCACCCCCTCTTAGCAGTTGTTTGAACCTAGACATGCAAGAAACCTGGCATCAATCCCAAAGCCTGGCTCATTTGTCAAATCCATTGACTCAGGGGCACAAATGCAAATAAGATCTTCAGAGCAACTCAAGGGAGCTCATCACTCCCCAAGGTAAGTATGTAAATTAGGCTCAGTGTCCCGGATTTTCCTTGGCATGACCTTACATGAGAAACAAAATAGAAATTGGTGGCCAAATGCAATCCAGACAGAGATCTGATCCTCCACCTCCTTGTGAAAGAGAAGGGGAGTCTGTCTTTTGGACAGAAATTTACTGCTAAAATTTGCTTCTGCTAAATGTGCCCAAGATATGACTATCAAAGAGTGAAGCATTCCTTTTTAAGCCAGTGCAAATTAGTTGTCCTGGCTATTGATATTCCAACCTTCTCTGGCCTCCTGAGGGAACCAGTTTTCTTGTACAGTGAGTAAGATCTTTGTGAGTGGAGAAAGCATTTTGTTTTGCAAGGCCTCTGTGCAAATGAGGGTTGCTTGTTTAGAAGATAACACAGTTCCCAAATAAGGCAGTAAAGGTATCTCCATAGAAGATTCCAGATGCTGGAGGCCTTATGGGGTGATTTTGCGAGCACAAGGCAAATCAAAAGTCAGTGGGACTCTGACTACAAGTGCCCTTGCACTATAACAGCAGCAACCACAGTCTCAGAACCAGGACATAAGTTTGACTGCAGGTCCCAGCTATGATATCAGTGCAAAGTGATGCAAAGTGAAAAGTGAGGTTTTCCCTTGGGAAAGCCCCTTCCTTCCTTCCTTCCTTCCTTCCTTCCTTCCTTCCTTCCTTCCTTCCTTCCTGCCTTCCTTCCTGGGGGGGGGGGGGGGAATTGATGGTGGTCACATCATCTTCCTAACTTTTAAATAATAAAGTATAGTCTAACATTTTACTAGAGGGAGGTAGGAGGAAGGTGCTATATCACAGACCCATTTGAGAATATGAAGAAAACTGTGCACTAAAGAAAAATGCATGTTTTGCACCTAGCAGCTTTGAGAAACACATTTTCTGAAGCCCATCTATCAATCCCATAGCTACCCCTGGAATCCATGTACAGAATTTCTGGAACAGAGTCCCATCTGGCACTAAAATTCTATGATTCTAAGGGGGGAGGAGGGAGATGAAAAATTAACCAATGAAATCAACAACCAAACCCCAGGAAACCCTGTAACACGGTCTCATCTTTCTAATGATTCTAATTTCTGAGCAGGATAGTGGCTTTGATTTGCATTCAGTTACCCGTATGTTTCCTCATGTAGATGGCAAGTGATTCCACAGGTAGAAAGCCCCCCAATGCCTACCTGTTTCTCCTTGTAGCTGCCCCGCAGCCCTCTGCTGGTCCCCACCATCATCTCCCAACTCCAGGCACCCAGCACGTGGGGACCTGCAGGCCAGCCTCACACCCTCCTAAAGCTCCCCAGATCCTGACCTCACCCTCCCCACTTCATCTCTGACACTGCTAGTCCTCCACTTCTGCCACATAGGTGGAGTTTCACTTTTTAATTTATGCCTTAGACTTATTTCTCACTCCTTTACCAAATACATTGAGAATGACTTACAAAATGGAGAAAATTTAAAATACATTTTGAACATAGAAACATAAACTACAGACTGCAAAGAGACAGAGTAGGGAGAGATTTGAACCACCAATGTTCATAAGGTGCCTTTGATTACGTGTCCTGTTTGGCTTTTGCAATTTCTTGTAGCCAGGACAAAAAAGGAAATTTCATGTCATTTTCTTTATAGGAAAAATAGAAACAGACAAATGCCTCATGGGACAAAAAAATTACATTTTTTTATCCTGCTGCTAAATTGTGAAAGAGAATTCTCATGTGAGCCCTTATGAAAATAACAGCATGGTATAATAAGCAATATCATTGAAATATTAATTGTGTGCACACAAATTTTCTGGATGTGTATTGAGGGCCTAGCAAGCTGCTGGGTCCTGGGGCTGCAGATTGAAAGGAAGATGTTCCAGGCCTCTGCAAGACTCAGGCAGGGTACTGGTTGTAAGTACAATCCCATATTAGTAAGTCAAATGCAGTGAAAAGAGCACAGCAGGACAGTCGAGGAAGATTCCACAGAGGAGGCAGGTTTAATTCAGTCATTCACTCATTCAGTCAGCAAATCATTCACAGGATACCCATGTATGTGTCCTTCACCACCTGAGCAATGCCAAAGGCTGTTGAGATATTTCAGGGAGTAAGATGGGTAAAGTCCTTGCCCTTTGGGGAGCTTAAGTTATGGTGAAGAAAACAAAAATAAAACAATTCACGTGCATATGTGTGAACTTGTGTGTGTGTGTGTCTATGAGGTCAACGATTTTTTTTAATTCAAGAAAAAAATGAAGCAAGGAAGGGGGTGGGGGGAAGAGAGCAGAGTTGCTATTTTGACAAGGCTGATCAGCCTCTTCCCTCCAAGAAGGAACAGCTGAGCACAAGCTGAAATGAAATGAGGGCAAGGCTCGCAAATATCTGAGAAATAAATGTTTTGGACAAAAGGATCAGAACTTATAAAGGCCCCATTATGGGCTGAGTTGTTCCAGAATTTCTTATGAAGAAGTGTTAACTCCAGTCCCTCGGGTATGTCTGTGCCAGAAAATAGGATCTTTAAAGAGGTGTTGAAGTTAAAGGATCTTTAAAGAGCTCGTCCAGGTGGGCCTTTCCCTGGGATGGCTGGTGTCCCATCAGAAGAGGAGACTAGGACGCAGGAAGCAGCGGACAAAGCACGTGAGGATCCAGGGAGTGGACAGCCACCCACAAGCCAAGCAGAGAGACTGCAAAGAAACCAACTCTGGTGACACCTTGACCTTGGTCTTCTGGCTCCAGAACTGTGGAAGGATAAACTTGTATTGTCTGAATCACCACATCTGAAGTATGTTGCCATGGCAGTCCTGAGAAACAAAGGTGGCCCTGACACGGGGCGTCCAGCATTCACGATGAAGAGCCAGTTGCCAGTGCAGAGTGAGGGGCTTGGGCAGAAGGAGTGGAGGTCTGAGTGGAGGTCCTTGGGCCGTGAGGACACGGTGGCTGCTCTGTCTCCCATCCCTTTCCCAGCTCTTTGCTCACCTGCACGTGGGAGACTTGCCATCCACACGGCAGTGTCTTCCCTGCAGCCTGCTTCTCTCTGCTCAGCTGCCTGGCAGTTTCTCCCACACTGCAAAGATGTGTTTGGTCCACAGTCGGAGCAGCTTTTGTGTGCCAGGATTTAATGTGCTCAAGGCAATGCTCAACACACGTGCAATGGTGGAGGATGGTTAATGCCCAGATTTGCCATCCCTGGGCAAAGCAGTGCTGAGGAGTGTCCGTGAGGGTCTGCAGAGTGTCGGAGAATGATAAGGCCCAGCTCCCTGCAGTCCCATTCATCACATCATTTCTTGGCTTTTCCCCTTCTCCGTCTCTTTTCATCCCTACGAATTATTTGAATTCAAGCCCTGGCTCCAAGTCTGCTTTGGGAATATTCCAAACTAAAATATCATTTTGGACTTTCTTCCAAAATGGTTGTTTTGGAGAGTTTTGAGCCTGGGGTCAATTGTACTGCAATAAGTGGCCTGCTTTCTATATTGCAGGAAAAACTGGAAGCAGACCAGAATTTCCACACTGCATACTTTTGTGTAGAGTTCTGGCTCTGGATTCAAAATGTGCATCCTGGACCCAGCTTTGCCCATCTTCTCTCTGAGCCTCCATTGCTCAATCTCTAAACACAAAAGCTGGAGAATTTCTCCACCTGAATCCTTTTTGTTTGTAACACCCATGTAGGCCACTGGGTGCGGAAGGCCGGGGCTGTGAGAGCAGGTGTTTACTCCAGGCCTGCAGCACCTTGCCCCAGCACTCGGCATGTTTAAATTTACTGGGTCCTCACTACAGCCTGTAAGGCAAGCCTTCTTCTCCTTCCTGTTTCTCAGAAGAGGGAAAGAAAGCACTGAGACGTTGAGTAGCCATCTGGAGGTCAAGAAAGTGGCATCTTCCGCATCCAAAACTGGGTGACATGGCTCCAGAGTTCAGAGTCCCTTCTGCATAAATTCTCCTTTTGGGACAGATGTTTATCTAATCTCATTCACAGTTAAAAATACCCTGAGTCTCATACATTCTCTGAGAGCCTCAGACAAGAAGCAAGCCAAGGTCTTACAGCCAGGACCTTCTGGATCCAACACCTGCTCCCTGGAACACTGTGGAAGAAGATGGTTTTGTCAGGAATCCTGCCACAGCCGAGATCCCTTGATGCCTCCTCTGAGTCTGGCTTCTCATCATCTCACTTAGGTCTGCCCTCAGCAGGGGTTATCTCATTCCAACAGCTTCCCTCACCCCCAACTCCTGAGCTGGTAGGGGCGGGTGAGAGTCCGTAGGTGAACGAGCAGATGCCTCCTGATTAGATTTACAAGATTCTGGACCAAGTCCCCAAAGAAGCAGATTAATCACAAGAAGTTATTTTCCTTTTAATTAAAAAATATTATCAACAGTGGCTCTGGCCCTGCCGAATCTAAGAGCAGACAATAAGGCTGAGCACAGCAAGTGAGCAATATTAATTTTCCCCAACTAATTTAAAGATAATATCCCCCACGTGCGCCAAGGGCTCACGAGTCTGTTTGTGCCCATGACATCCTCTCCCCAGGGCCCCATCTGAGTTTTCTCTGCCATTTTATTGACTTTGGAAGCATCCCCAAGGAAGGAAGTAAACATGCAGGATGTAGGCAAGTGATGGGACCAGGGACAGGTACCTAGTTAGGAACTGTCAGCTGGGAGGCCGAAGGGAAGCAGTTTTCACTAAAATCTGAAAAACTACAGATTTCATAGAGGTAAGTATCAGCTTCCAGGCTCAGGTCTGACATTATGTCACCCTGGGACACAGATGAGATCATGTCCCTGCCCAGTCACATGTTGACGCCCTAATTGCCAGACCCCAGAATATGAAGGTGTTTAGAGATGAAGTGTTTAAAGAGGTAATTGACTTGAAATGAGGTCCTCAGAGTGAGTCCTAATATAATCCACCTGGTGTTCTTAAAAGAAGATGAGATGAAGACACAGACACACACAGAGGCAAGACCCACCTACAAGCCAGGGAGAGGAGCCTCAGAAGAAACCAGCCTGCTGACAGCTTGAGTTGGGACTTCCAGCTCCCAGAACTGGGAAGAAATACACTCTGCTGTTTAAATCACCGGGTCTGTGGAACTTCAGTGATGGCAGCCCGTGCAAACTAATAGCCTTGGGCAGACTCATGTCACTCCCAGTCTTCATGTCTATGAAAGAGGAGGACTAATAGAATTGAACTCCAGCTTCCCTCCACCAGTGGTCATCTTTGCTGGGCTGTCAGAGTGGCCCTGTAGCTTGTCTAGTCTGGTCATCCTTTGAAACCTAATAAGGAAGAAAAGATAAAGACTTGAAGGAAGACCACTTCAGTAAAATAACAGCCATTCCCTCCTGTTTCCCACGCAGGCTCAGAAGCCCATCTATCTTCAGAATCCACACCAAAGTGAAGCTTTTTCTGATCTCCTCCTACTCAACTTTCCCCTGCCCGTGCCCTCTGGGTACTGCAGATTTGTCAAGTATTCTTCCTCTACACCCCACTGCCCACAACAGTCACCACACTGTAATGACATTGCTTAGAGCCTTTGATAGATTGCATTAGTGGCCAAAATAATGGTCTTTCTATATCCCTGTCCTTTAGTGTGACTTTTCACCTTCTCTCATCAAAACTTAAGAATCTGTTTCTCAGCTACTTGACTCTGGGTTAACCTTATGACTTGCTTTGCTCAACAGAATGCAACAGAGGATACTTTGCCACAATTCCATGCCTATGCCTTAGCAGGCTTGCATAATTTCCCTTCTTCACCTAGACTTCCATTTTTGCTATAAAAACAAGCTGCTATCCTTCTGATGAATAAGAGGTCACCTGGGAGGAGAACTTAGACACCCCAGCCCAGGTTATCCCAGGCTAGCCTACAGGTGGCCAACTTTAAAGCAAATGAGAGAGCCCAGCCAAGATCAGCTAAACCACCTGCCTATGAAAGCTGTCCTCTGACTCATGAGTGAGCATAGTTGAGACTAGAGGAATAATCTAGAAAAACACATACAAATTGCCAACCAACAGAATTATGAGCCAAAGAAACCGTTGTTTCTTTTAAGTTCCAAGTGTTAAGGGGGTTATTACACAGAACAAACTAACCCATAAACCACTTTTCTTGCATCACCTGCTTATAAATCAGCATCTTATAAGTAGGACACGTGGCTTGCTCACTTGTATAATGTGTGCATTAGGGAATATGTGTGAAGATTTATTGAATGAATGAAGGGATTGTTCTCTTCATATATTTAGCTGTTTCTATATGGTTCTTGGTAGATTGTATTTTCCAGATTGGCTACAGTATTTCCCATCCCACATGTTCTTCTGCAATGTGACTTTGCTATAACCCCATCAAAAGTTGGAGCCTATTTCCTCAACCTCTTGAATCTGAATGGGCTCTGAGACTTCTTGTACCATAAAACACAGCAGAAGTGACACTGGACCAGGTTGGGAGCCCGCTGTGATGGAAGAAGAGACACCACCACGCTTCAGTGAGCCTGAGACACGTGAACAAGCTCGGACGCATGAAATGGGATGTGGAGGGAGAGGGAGGAACCAGGAGCACCAAGGTACCAAGTGTGGCAGCAAGACACCATTTTAGAAGTAGATTTTCCAGACTGGACTGTCCCAGCTGCTGTCACATGTTCACGTGGAACAGAGACAAGTCGCCTAGCCTGGTCCTTCCCTGTAACTTTAAACACAAAATGGTGGAAAAACTAAATGGTCGTTTTAAGGCACTAAATTTTATATTTATTTATTATTCAGCAATAAATAAATAAAATGTGGACAGCATGTTGCCATAGAAAGTCTAACTGTAGACCATTAAACCGGGCTTCATATCCTACCATGAATTCTTGCATCTCAGTACCCTCATCTATATGATAGGGATGCATTTGATGATTCAATAAAACTCCTTCCCAAGCATGTCAACAAGCTTCAGCCTCTGCCTTTGAATCTGTTTGAGGAAACAAGGTGAGAGGCCAGAAGCTCAGGGGGGCAGGCCTCTTGGTTCTTGTTTTGTATTAAGGACAGCAGACTCTGAGAGACATGGCAAGTGGAGGAAAGTGCAGAATTCGTTCCTGGGGCTGGAAGGGGAAGTGATAGGATCTGGACTGGGACTAAGAATGCAAAAGGGAGGAGGGAAGGGGGCAGAAAGAGGACGTTTAGAAGGAGGATGAAGCAGGTCTGAGAGTGCAGAGCTGGGAGAAAGCAGGAGGCTTTAAGGAAGAAAGATCCAGCTGACATGGGAGTGGCATGAGTGTGTGGGATGTGAGTGTTCGTTTCAGTTCATTGTTGCATATGTGACCAATCTAAGAGAACCCAAAATGAACTTCTCAGATAGAATTGTTGAGTCAGTTTTAACCTTTAGAAAGAATACAACTTGATGAATGTACCATGAAAAGGGGTCATTTTAATCATTGCAGAGAGAAAAAAAAAAATCAAATTCTGGCAGAGAAAATGGTTTTACAATTCAGAAAAGAGTTAGGGGAAGCAGTGCCGAGAATATATAAGGTGATTGAGAAATACAAACTTTTGTTTTTGATTCAAATAGAAAAAGTGCAGCTCAAAGAGTACTCAAAGGAAAGAATTCTTTTTGAGTTGGGAAACACAACTCCCTGAAACAAACATCAGTAGAATGAATGTTATTTGATGCTGTTTCCAGCCCTGTGAAAATCAACTCGGCTCTGGAGTGTATGCACCTAATACAAGGACAGAAGACAGAGCAGTGGGAGAATAATTAAAGTGAGATCACCAGGTTATGAGAAGAAATTCCAAGCACAAGAAATATGATGCCCAAACCAGGCGGCAGGAACATTCTTCAAGAAAGCCAGTCCTCAACACAAGCAAAGATTGATCAGAGAAAATCTCCCTTCCCTTTCACTTGCAGGCCTTGGGTTAGACAGGTTGATGAGTTTACCAGCCTATCATTCATCAGAACAATCCCAAAGTGTTGCCTGAGTCCTGGCCTTAGGTCCTCTATAAACCCAGCAAGAGGAGAAAGTATCAGGAAGACAAACATTGCAAGTTTGCAATGCAAATCAGTGCAAATCAGTGTCACTCTCCTGGGCATGTGGGTATCCTGCCCACACGTTCCCTTCCAGACCACATTCTGGATTCTAGAAACCTGGCATTCTCTTGCCAAATGGCCTTGCACCTGGTTGCAGGGCCTGCAAAACACTCTTGCTCAGGTCTTCCCTAATGAAAATTAATCAGGAATGGGAGAGGTGCAGTGAAAATCTTCACACACAATTATGTGTTAACTTTGGATTCTCTGGACCTGTGCCATCTACTCGTGTGAGCCCTTGACTAAGGAGAAGAAAGTGCAGAGAATTTTCCTTGATCTTCATACACCCCAGGTCTCTAGCCTTGTCTCAGAATAATACAGTAGGTGTTGTGTTCCTAAGTATTAAGTAAGAAGAGTTGCTTAGTGCAAGAGAATGAGCAAATAGAATCCTTAACTCTCTGAGGAGGGAGAAGCAGAGAGCAAGCACTTTTGTTTTTAAGTTTGCTTTTTCATGAATGTGAGAAGAGTGAGTACAATAACAGATACTTGCAAAGTACGTCACACAGAGAAGCACAAAGAAACAAAAATTAAGTTACCCTGTGCAGAGGGACAGAAGTTATGCCACCCTTCCAAATGTCTAGATCACCTTCTGGGGATTGAATTAGGGAAACTGCAATGCCTGAGGCCATCTCTACAAGTAACTAGCTAGTAACAGCCAAGGTCCTCAGGAGATTCAGGAAGTCTCAAATAGAGCCTTAGAGAAAAATGACTAGAATGTGATTATCCCTGTGAAAATATGAACTTCTCAGAGTGAAAAATTCTGTGTCTGAGTAACAAATGAGCCAATAGAGAAGGGGAGTTTCAGCACAAAGATGAGAATTAGAGACTTGTCATTGATCCAGTGTCTACTATGAGCTGAGCATTCAGCATACCCACCCAACAATTCAGTGAGGGAGCGAGATGATCCCATCTGACAGAAAACAGAAGTTCTGGAAACTTAAGATACTCATATAAAATTACCAATCTCTTATTATTGGAAGAATTGAGATTTTAACCCAGTGACACAAAATAAGAGCTGGACAGGAACGTCTCTTCCGGAGGAAAGAACATCTGGACTAGAGCATTTGACAACTAGATACCCATGACACGCCTATCCCTGGGAGGGAGAAGAATGCTTTAGACTTTTTAGCTTGGAGACATTGCCCACTAAAGTTATCTCTCTCTCATTTTTTGAACTTCATCATCAATCACCAAATAATAATCTGTGTATCATTTGGATTCTCACATAGATCAGCCAGTAGGGAAAGAACTTACCACTTAGTGGCTTCTGTATAGCAGGCACATTGCAGGTGACCCCCAATGGGTCATGTAACCTTTATGGATCTTCTCCTTGAGTGTGAGTGGAACTTGTGGCTTGCTTATTATCAATGAACTATGGCCCAGAAGATAGATGCTACTGTTGTGATGAAGTTTGTCATATAAGACTCCACGTTCATGGACTGAAGTTATAAAGACACCCCTGGTGGCCTCTTACTTCTAGAGAGTCAAATGGCAGGGCTATGGGCAGCATTTAGAAGCTAAGGGCAGTCTCTAGCCAATAGCCAGTAGAAATCTTGGGTCTATCATCAAACAGCCTCAAAGAGATAAATTCTGCCAACAATCTGATGAGCTTGGAAGCAGATATATCTTGGTTGCAGGCTGTTGAGACTACAAGGCAGAGACCCAGCTCAGCTACAAGGTCACACAATTAAGTTTGAAAATTCATCCTAGAAAAGGTGCTACATACCTCATCGCTGAATATCAATGTGGTCACCTTTGAAGTACTCCAACACCAGTGCCTAGCTCACCCTTCAAAGTAATTTTGGAACTCTTATTGGAATAGCCGTCAAAGCTATTGTCATATTACTTTTGATATCCTGAATGTCATCAAAATGTCTTCTTTTAAATATTTCCTTTATCTTTTGGTAAAGAAAAAAGTCACTGGGAGCCAGAACGAATGAGTCAGGAGAGTGTTCCAATATAGTTTTTTGTTTACTGGCTAAATATTCCCTCACAGGCAGAGCCGCATGAGCTGATACATTGTCATAATCCAAGAGCTATGAGTTGTTGGCCAAGATTTTCAGTTGATATTTTCCCAACTGTTTCTCTATAGATGTTTCTTTGGTCTGCTATGCTTCTCACAGCCAGCTGATGATTTTGAGGCACAATTTGATGAATTTTTGCAATGTTTTCATCAGTTCTGCTCATTATCGGCTCCCCTGACCCCTCTACATCAGCAACACTTTCTCTCCCCTCAGAAAAATGTTTAATCCCCATTTGTACACTGATGTTTTCTTCACGGCATTATTCCCATCAACTTGAACTAACATGTTCCTGATTTCACTTCCACTCTTGCCAACACTAACAAGAAATTCATAAGTGTTTGTTACTGTAATTCAAGCTCTGACATTCTTATGACAGCACTCAACAATGACAGTGAATGCCACTCAGTAAGACTCTGGCACATATACACATGAACACAGCAGGGGGACGCTGATATCCCAAGGTCGTGAGCTGTTTGTGCAGTGCTGCTTACGTAAGGTCATGGTGGCAAGTTTCTGAACTTCATTGCTAGATCTTATATGCCTAGAGTCCTGACCCACAGACACTGCAAGACAGTAACTATTACTTATTGGGTATAATGAACACTATTCAGGTGACAGGCACACTAAAAGATTTGACTTCATTACTATGCAAGTCATCCATGTAACAGAAGATCATTTGTACTCCCTAAATCTATTAAGACAAAGTAAAATACCATCATTATACAATATATACATGTAACAGAATTTGGCTTATACCCCCTAAACATATTAAAGTAAAAAAAAAGTCAAAAATTAATTAATTAAAATAAAATAATATTTGAAATTGCTAAGTTATTGGTAATTAATTATGTAGCACTATAAAACAAATACTCTAAGTGTCAAGTCTACTCATTAGAGCAAAGAGCAGGAAGCTCTGTGTAGACTCATGACAGCAGCTGACATGCATTGTGTGTGTGTATGCGTTTGTGTGTGTATGCACATGTGCACATGGGTGTATTGACAAGGTCTGCACACAAGAGTACAGACTAAATGAAAACCTAGTGCTTAGAGAAGCCAAGAGGAGGGGAAATGCCTGTCAAGACAAAGGAGCAAGGTCAATGACAAGAAACATTGACATTCATGAATCTAAGAGGCCTCCTACCTTGACACTGTATGCAGCTTACAGCAATGGTCAAGAGCCTGGACTTAGGGTCTGGGTGTGGTGATTCACTCCTGTAATACTAGCACTCTGGGAGGCCAAAGTGGGTGAATTGTTTGTGGCCAGCAGTTCAAGATCAGACTAAGCAAGAGTGAGATTCCAGCTCCACTAAAAATAGAAAAAAACTAGCCAGGCATAGTGGCGGATGCCTGTAGTCCCAGCTACTTTCAAGGCTGTGGCAAAAGGATCACTGAGCCCAAGAGATTGAGGTTGCTGTGAGCTATGATGATGCCACAGCACTCTACCCAGGGTGAAAAAAAAAAAAAAAGCCTTGATCTAGAAGTCAGAACTGTCTTGAATTAATTTCTTCTGCAACTTTAGAATAGTTGCTTAAAATCTATGTTACTCATTCATAAAATGAAAATAATAGTACTATCTACTTCCCAAAGTTGACAGGTGCCTTAAAAGAGTGAACGGGAGCAAGGTGCCTAATAGGAGGTCCGACACAAAGTGAATCCTAAATGAACATGACATCAGGAACCACAACAAGAAGAGAAAGTGTCCACTGTGCATCTGGGACCCCCACACACAGCCTCTGTGTCACTGTGCCAGCAAAAAGCTTCACCATCATGTATGAAAAAATAGGTCCTTTGGCTCTGCAGAGACTCAGAGGTACAATGACACATTCATCACCACTGAGTTCTGCTTTCTAACCATCTGCTGTGTACCTGCTAACAGCAAATAAAAATAAAAATAACATAAGAGTAAAACAACTTCATCTCTTGTGCATCATGAATGCCAATAAGTCATGAATAAATCATGCATCAGGAGAAAAGCAAGCAAGTGGTCACGCATTTTAGCAAATAAATAACCAGCCATGTCTCTGGAAACAAAACCCAAAAATATCTGTGGGGAATGGAGCCAGCCTACCAAGATGGATATATCGAGAGTGCTGTTCATCTGAATTACAGTCTCACTGATTTTAGAGCAAAGTCCATCTCCTCATTGACAACTTCAGCCTCCCGTGTAACTGTATAACTTGACCTTGTCTTACCTGAAATCAGAGTCCTAAACAGTCTGTTTCCTGGCAAGGAGGACAAATTTAAAACTGTTATGAAAAAGCAAGTTTCCTGGTTGCCTGCTAAGTAGCTGGTATTTGCAAAGCCATTTGGAACAGAGATAGGCTGTTAAGAGATAATTTGAGAATCAGTTGTATTCTGACAAACCAAACACACAATTTTAAGGATGAAATCTTTTATCCTAAGAGAAAGACTTAAGAAATTATCTACCAAAGAAAGTCACAAGATGGTAAACCTCAAAGGAATCTAAGAACTCAATGAGCTCAACATAAGTGCAAGAAGGTTAAGTAGTTTTTCTCAAAACCACAAAGCTAGTGGGTCTCAAAGCTGGGAGTATGGCCGGGTGTGGTAGCACAGCTCTGTAATCCTAACACTCTGGGAGGCCGAGATGGGAGGATCATTTGAGCTCAGGAGTTTGAGACCAGCATGAGCATAAGACCCTGTCTCTACTAAAAATAGAAAAATAAGCCAGACATTGTGGTGGGCACCTGTAGTCCCAGCTACTTGGGAGACTGAGGCAGGTGGATCACTTGAGCCCAGGAGTCAGAGTTTTCTGTGAGCTGGGCTGATACCATGGCACTCTAGTCTGGGTAACAGAGTGAGACTCTGTCTCAGAGAAATAAATAAATAAATAAAACTAAAAAGGTGGGCATAGAGTCTAATCTCTAACTTTCCAGCTCAGGCTAAAACATGGACCTAGTCATGAACACAAGAGAAGTGACAAGAGTGGTTAAGCAACTTGCCCAAAGTCAACCTGTGAACCAGGGAAGACTTATGAGTAGGTGTTAAATCTTTTTAATCCTAATTGTCTTGTTGTCAAGACACTTGTTGTGTCACTGTGAGAATGAGAATGTTCTCTGGGGCTAGGCCATGGCTGACAGCATTCACACAATAAATAATACCTACTACTAAAATTATTATTAAGATGAGTAAGTAGGATCATTATATTGAAATTGTTATCATTTTTCATGCTGTAGAAATCAATCTTGATATTTAAGCAAACAATTCCCTGACAAAAATTAAAAGATAGAGTCAAATTATAAAACCATTGCTCTATGTTACACATTATAGAAAATGCCTCATTTGCTATAAATTCATCCCATTCCCTAAGAAGATCACAGCTGAGGCTGGCTGCAGATTGTGCTGTTCTGACGTACCGCCCAGGTCAGGCCTCCAGCCACCACCTCCTCAGATGCCGGCCTCAATTGTCAAGCCAAGGTCAAGCTTAGCTTTCTCAGCACCTCACCGTTTTGGACAAATATGGAGCTCCTTTAACATCTCATCCTTTCCCAGGACCTCCCCATCGGCCTGGCATAGAATTTGCCTGTTAAAATGCAAATCAGACCACCATGAGATATCACCTAACTCCACTGAGAATGGCTCTTATTAAAAATTCCCAAAACAACAATGCTGGTGTGGGCCTTTCTCAGAGAACCCCTCCCATGGCTCACAAGTACCTACCAGAAATTATCTGAGACTTTCCTTTCAGTAGTATCCACAAATACATCTGCAAATGTAAACTCTGCTTCTGCCCTAGGTGAACCCATTTCACTCTTATCTAAGTGCCCACTCATCCCTGAGCCTGACCTACTTTCTCTCATGAGTTTACGCTCTTGCGAAGGTTTCAAAGAAATCAAAGTGTGTATAATGTCACACTCATATACACATGAACTGTAGGAAGTATGTATTCACATTCTCATATATATGAGAAAGCTATAGAAATAGAACACGGAATCAATTATTTTCATCATAAAATAATCTAAATAAATTTGAGTGTGCATTCCGAAAGGACAAATATTTCACAAAATCTTAATATGGGTTAGGCCCTGGGCTGGTCTCTGGGAAGGCAAGGATAATGAGTCCAGGAGGAAGAGGCGTGCCCACAGGGCCCTTTCATTCCCTAGCCCACTCCTTTGGGGTTGGGACTAATGGGCCGTGCATGAGAGGGCGGTCCAATTTTATTTTCACTCATGCCTTTTTGGAGGTTTGTATTTCAGTTATGTCTGCCCAATGGGAGAGCTAGCAAACCTGAATGCTACATATGAGATAACTTCGATGTCGGGCTTAATTTAGTTACCATGTGCTGTCATCTCCATCAATCAAATAAAGATTTTCCCTCACACTTGTTTTAGGCTAATGAGCTTCCCAAGGAGACCCCTCTTCCCAGGAGTCAGCAAAAGTTACTGAGTAAAATAAAGTTATCTAAGACAAATTAAAACCATACCAACAGGCCACCAAAGCAAGGTGGAGTGGAGTTAGCTTACACTCAAAATTTCTAATTTCTTTTTCTTTTTGAGAGTGGGAAGCCTAGAAAGAAAGAATTGGGACTCACAGGACTAAAGAGTACATTCCTGTGCCATCTGGGGCAGTGCTTTAAGGGAGAGAATTCTGCAGCACGAACACCAGGGTCCTCCAAACCCACACCTTTGTGCTGTTCCAGGGGCTTGGTGCGAAGCCCTTGGCTAGCTGACTTGCACGTGAACACATGGGCTCTGCTTCAGTCTGAGTCCACTTTGATTTTTTACTTGCCTCTGAGTAGCCAGTTATGTAAGCTCTGTTACTTCCAGTGTTCAAATTCCTGTGATCTCCTGGAGTTGATGGGGGTTGGTTTTTAGACTTGTTCTAAGAAATACAAAGAAAGGCGCCTTTAGCACCAACCATCCTTTTTTTTTGATAGAGTCAAATAAATATTTCCCTAGTTTATTTCCTTTCTCAACTTTATAAATGAAGCACCCTTGCCTGGGGAGGCATAAAACATTAGCCTTATATTCCTCACTCACAGACTTTTCAAAAAGAGGAAAGAAGAGGTGAGGAGAGAAGGGGAATGTATAATGATATCACTCTAGCTATGCCCCAAGGACATATCCACCTTGCAGTGGGGGCTCTGAGGAATCAATCCAGAGGAATCCTTTGTGGTTTTGAAAAGCACGGTTGAGCTAGGGCTAGCAGCCATTGCTACCTTCATACTTGAAAGGGATTTTTTCATTTACTAGCTGTGTGGGTTTTATTATTCTCATTTGGACTGCACTGCATTTTCAAAGAATTTTCTTTGATAAATAATACTCAGAATAATGCAATAAGAAATTCTGTAATTCTTTAACTCTCAGAGAATTAATAGAACATCTGTTAGTTTCCCATTCCAGTGGAATTTGTAGGAAAGCTTCACAAATACATAAATTGTCCCTCAAGTTCCAAGGAAATTTTGTATCATCCAGGAAAAAAAATACGTAATTAAAAAAGAAAGTGATGTCACCATTTTAGTTTAAAGCATACTTCAGTATTTTAACACAAAGCAATTATCTTTCACAGTTCCTTGGGTTGAAATAGAGCTGTAGAAAAAAATATGGGGGAAAAGGCATTGCAAAGGGGGGATGTTATCAGATAGCAATTTATTCTCTTTCCTTTTAAGCCAAATGAGAAGTCAGTTTTAACCAGAGCAGCTTAATTTCAGATTGGCTATTACTCAAGGATTTATGAACATCATTTTTTATCTCTCTAACAAGAGGGAAAAGTGAATTAATTTCTAGTAGCCGTGTGGTCCAGGGGAAGGCAGGCAGAGCTTGCTGACTTTATTTGCTGGCGGGTTTCAGAGACCCCACTCTTTGTGCCTCTGATAGCTCTCAGACTTTCTCGAAAGCTATAACCCAACTATAGCCCAAGCTGAAGGGGAAAGAGGAGAGAGAAAGGAGGGGAGGGAGGAGGTTGGATAGAGGGAGGGCAATTGGTGGGACCACACCTACGGTGGATTTTACAAGGGTACATGTTAAATCTACTAATGGTAGAATATAAACATCTTAACACAACAACTAAGAAAATGCGGTGAAGGCTAGGTCAACCAGTTTGATGAAAGTATTTTAGATTGTATATAAAACTAGCACATTGTACCCTATAATTGCATTAATATACACAGCTATGATTTAATAAAAAAAAATACTTTCTCACACATCAAGGGTCATAAGGATTTTATGTAACATAAAGTCTTCACACCACCTTGAAAACATTTTTCCTTCTCACAAAAAGTATAGGGGATTAGCCATATAGTTTTATGCTCAAGGAACCATACAGTTTTTAAGCTCAAGGAAGACGCTCCCTGAAAAAAAAATAATAATAATAATTAAAAAAATAAAAATAAATTAGGATGTGGAAAAGATGCAAAACAAGCAAAGCTGAGCAACTCTGTAAGTGAAGAAGGTAAAAGGGTACCTAGAGGAAGACAGGGACTGTTCATCCTCTGAGCCCTCGCCTGCAGCAGCCACTATTCCAAGCATGTCTACATTGTGGAAATAAAGAAGCCCATCCAGATGAGGACAGGCAGGGGCTATTTACTCTGAGTTTGCTATAGCAAGGGAGTCAACCACTGTCACGTGCATTTTGGCAGAGATTCAAAGACAGGCAGAGGAGTAGGAAAGCGTCACGCTGGAGAAAAGGAACTGGAGATGCAAACCAGGCAAGCTGTCACTTACAAATCCAGGCCTGCTCCCCTGGGACTGATGGTTAGAGAAGCTGTAGTTTGACTTCTTGAATTGTTTCTACAGAGGGATCTGATTTCCTCCAAGCGTGACTTGTGGAAGGCTGGCTTTCTGCTGTCTGCTGAGGATCATGGTTCGACGTCCTGGCCTGGGCTTTGCAGGTTGTGGTTCAGAGGCCGTTTGACCTAACCTGGCCATTCATTGTCCATTTACATATCCAGTCTCTCCACAGATATTTTCTCATTTTATTGCCACCCCCATTCTGTGAATTGGAGATTTTCTTCCCATTTCATGAAAAAGTACACTGAAGCTGAGTGCACTGGCACCTGCCAATAGTCCCAACTTCTTGGGGAGGCTGAGGCAGGAGGTTGCTTAAGTCCAGGAGTTTGAGTGCCACTGCTCTCCAGCCTGGGAGAAAGCATGAAACCCTCACTCAAAACAAAACAAAACCAAAAAAAGTAAACCTAACCCCAGAAGATGCCAAAATTTTGTCATAATGACTCAGTTGCTAAGTTTCTGACTCATAAATTTAACTCAGGCTGGGCACCTTATTACTCTTCATAGAGATGGACACGTCCAGATCCATCCACTCTTCTGAATCTTGGATTGTCAAGAAGCACAAGCTTTCTTTTTATTTATTTAATTTTTATTTCAGGATACTAGGGGTGTACAAGTTCTGTTTACATACTTTGTTTTTGGCACTGATTAGACAAGGTTTTTAAGCATGCCCTTGCCCAAATAGTGTGCATTGTACCCAAGAGGTGTGAATTTGCCCGCCCCCCTCCCCCACCCGGCTTGATTTTCATTGAGAGTTACCTCCATATGCACTCTTAAGTGTTGATGCAGCAGTTCCAACCTGGTGTTGAGAACGTGTGTTCGTTCCTCCACTCCCGTGAAGTTTCTCTGATCAGAGAGAGTACTTAGGAGAGTATTCCCCCAGATACCGCTCAGAGCCAGAAGTTCTCCACACCACACACTGTTTCCTCAGGAGATTCTAAATCCCAGAACACAGGCTAGTGGATGTGAGGTTTCTCCGCCCTGGGGATGTGCACCTGTCCTCCGCGCACCCCTACCTCTCCCAATTCATCAGTTCAGGAACAGTTAAGGAGGGCTTAAGTGGTGAGGGATATAAAACAGAATTAATTCACAGTTGTAGCCTGTGACTAGGCCACATTCTAGTGAACTGGAGAGATTTAACTGCATTATGATAGCTAAGTGCCATGTGAGAGCTATGCCAGGCTGTTCATCACAGAAGCTCCCTGAAATGCCAGCCCGAGGGCATGAGGTTGGGCTTCAGGACAGCTTCAACTCCAGGGATGGGGCTCTCCAGGGTGGAGGAAAGGCATGTGGCTTTGTCCTCAGCAACTTTCTCTCAGAGCTGCTTCCCACCTGCAGCTAAGGTAGTGCACCCTTTTCCAAGGCTGAGCTATTTCTAGCAAACCCTGACATCTTCCTTTGCAGGTTATCTGCCTCCAAGCCTGGGCTAATATCACTGCACTATCTGGTGTGGCTTGTAGTAGCTGGTGATGGGCAGGGTCAGGAGTAGGGCTTTGGAGTTCCAATCCCATCATTTTCCTTACCTCCAGGCATTCCAAGCACAGCAGGTGCACACCAAAGTCTATAGTGGCCACCAACTTACTTCCTGTCCTCAGAGCTGGGCAAATAGGCAACACTTCCAACCTGCTGCAGCGTTACTGGGTAAGTGCAAAGCCAGAGTCAAGGTTGCTACAGCTGCCATGGCAGAGCATGACAGACTAGGCAGCTTAGACAATGGAGACAGGAGTCTTAACAATTCCAGAGATCAGTGGTTGGAATCAGATGTGGATTTGCCTGAGGCCTCCCTTCTGGGCTTGCAGGCGGCCCTCTTGTGTCTTTACAGGATCTCCCCTCTGCGTCTGTCTTTGCACCCATCTGTCTTTGCACTGACCTCCTCTTCCCTTAGAAGGACACCAGTTGTGCTGAATTAAGGTCCACCCCAATAACCACATTTTAGCTGAATTATCTTGATTATCTTTAAATTCAGTCATACTCTAAGGTACTGAGGGTCAGAACCTCAACAAATGAATTCTGGGGCTTACATTTCAGTGTGTGCTGCAGGCTCCAGCTCCTGTATCAAAGCGGGACTCCTGGGAGATCCTTCTCTTTGTTTCAGTACTCAGATCTGCTTCACCAACACTGAGTCCTCTGACACAGCCAGACCTGTGGGCCAGGAGCTGGCCCAGAGAGTGCTGGATATTTGCTTCAGGCCACCAGGACAAGCTTTACCTGATCTGGAGGCCAGAAAGGAAGGTCTTGTCCAATGCGAAAATGCCCAGCAAGTTAAGTGGGGAAGCCGTGTGCTGCCCACTAGCATGGACAGGACCAGTAAATCTCTGGTTCCAAGCAATCTGATAAGCACTTTTGCTTCCACGAAGGGGGAGGTAGAGGCTAAGAGGAGCTGTGAAGGGTGAAGGAACTAAAGTAGTTTCCTTCCTGTATAGGCAGAGGCCAAATCAGAGTGGGGAGCTGAGTTGAATCCCCCTTCTCCTGACACCCAGCTCTGCCGTTCTTGGTTCCCGGCCACACCCCAGGCCCCCGGAGCAGCCCATTCTCCCCCAGGCCTGCTCCACTTCCCGACCCCAGCACCTGCTGGCTGCCACCCGCTGGCACTCACTGCTCAGCAGGACACCCTCTGACTAAGGAGTAAAGCCACCTTATCAACTCCTCCAGATCCGAGCTCTGCCAGGAACTCACGCTCCACGAAATGCATAGATCAGAACCCGGAGGATTTTGACATTTGTATTTTTAATAGATTTTTGTTTCCTCCTTACAACACCCACAGGCTGTGGCTGAAGTGGAAATGTGTTTGCTTTTAATTGCAGTGTGCGTTCCGAGGGTTTTGAGGCTGAGAAGCCTCTCTCTCCTCAGACGCGTTTGTATCAAACAGAGCTGGGAACACGGGAACATGAGGTCTGAAGGCCACACAATATAAGAAATTCTCTCAAAAGTCTTTCAGTGACAGGAATCTAGAAAGAGTTTAATATATCAAGCAAGAAGATTCAGAGGACAGGGCAGCCATAAACCCTTTAATAATTGTTTCTTACAACTCCCAGCCCCTATTTGGAGACTGGTCACATTTCTCCTCATCTAAAAGGTAAATATTGCCTAGTCTGTAGTAGCGTCTTTCTGTAACAAGCATTTATTGAGGGTCTCGAATGTTCTGCAGGGCACATGAAGATAAATCAGATACTTGCTTCAAGTTGCTAAGAATCTGGTATATTCAAAGTGGATCTCCAGACTGGGTAATTCACCCAAGACAAAAAGAGAAACCTTTTCCGGTCTGAGTCCAGGTGGCCTCATACCCATAGTTCTCCTAAAGGTTTTACTGAAAACATTTCTAAGCCACCTGTTCACACATCTGAATGTGATATTCTCCTCTGTGTTCTGAATTGGGATTAGTTACAAACATTAAGAATCCTGCCTTCTCAAATAAGAGGATTATAAAGCATTCTTTAGAGGTCTCAGAGTTCAGTTACTCATTTATCTGCATAATAACAAGTGTCATTCCTTCACCAGCAATATTTTCATTATGATGAACATTGCTGCCTTGCTCTAACACTTCCTCTGGAGATGCATATATCCAACCTCAAATGCATGCATCCAAACCAGAGATGTCCAACCTTTTTTCTTCCTCTGCTATACATTGGAAGAACAAGAGTTGTCTTGGTCTGCACAGTAAATACACAAACACTAAGAAAAGCTGATGATAAAAAAAACAAAAAGTTTTTGCATACCTTTCATGATATCCAGCACAACAGATAAGCAAAAAACATCCTCACAAAATTAGCATGCGGCCCACCGTTGCAGGTTGTACACCCCTGATATGGACTCTGGCAGGCCCCGTAAATGTGCTCCCTGCAAAAGAGTCTTGTGCATGCATGCCTGGCCTCCCTCCCAGTCTCTGACTTTGACATTTCTTCTCCTCTTCTCCCCAAAACTCAATGGTAAATGATAATATCTCTGTATCAGAGAAGACTGAATGTATACCCACTGCTTCTCAGGTCCTAACTCTTACAATCCCACCCTGGATTCAGACTAAGGAATCCTTTATGTGAAATAATGCTACTGTCCCAGGTGGGGAAGAATTGACATATTTTTGTGCAAAACATGTTGATCTGACACCTAATGTGCACTATAGCCTGTACTGATCCTGCTGCAATACAAATGGTGGAAAATAAGGTCCCTCTCCTCCCAAAGCCCCCTTGCACCACTGTCCCACCATGTACCCTGTGCACAGAGACTCCAGCCCTGTGCTGCAGCTGGCCCCATCCCTCTCAGAGCTCGGCATCTGCTCTCTCTTCCCATCCCCTTGCCAGTCCCACCCTGTCTACCTCATCTCCACCAGCTGCACCAGCAGATCTGCATTGCTATCACTGTGAGATAGACCAGGCATATAAAGATATTATTTCCATTTTAGAGATGAGAAAACTGAGCTTAAAGAATATAAGTGATCTCTGTGTTAACGCTCGCATTCATAGTGAGTAGTTGAAGTAAGTTATTCTAACTCCAAAGCTCATGTTCTTTCCTCAGTATTAAGAACTCTTGACAAATTAACATCTGGGAATTTAGAGCTATTTTGAGAAATATTATCTCATGTTCCTGTTCCCAACACAATTGTGTGAGAAACGTATCATCATTCATTGCAGGATTCCAATCCAACCCCAACTTACTGATCAAACTTGGGCAATCCTTTCTAATATCTGAGGTCCAATTTCCTTACCTAAAAAGAAGGACGGGACAGTAATAACCCTCCCTTGAAATGCAGGCAAACAATTAGCAGAGAAGGGTTAGCGGAGAAGTCAAGCACATTTCCTGGCCCATGGTTGAGTTCAATTTTCTTTTACCGGCATTAATTCCTTATCAGCCTAAATTGAGTTAGGTCATCTCTAAAGTTTCTTTTCAGGTTTAACATTTTATTACAGTATTCCTAACAAATTCTTGTTCCTTTCCTTCTTGCAGCCAGGTGACTATGCTATTTTGTTCACAGATGAGTTCTGCAGGAAATTTGATAAAGATTGATAGTTGGGACTTTTAATCCAAGTAAACACTGTGGGCTATCACTGTGCTGATTCTAGAAGAGTCCAAGCACCATCAGAAGGAACTTCCCCCTCTCCTTCCATCTCCACCTCCAAGGCTAATATTATTAATATCAGCCAGAGGCAGGAAAATGATAAGTACAAGCAAGACACTCAGTAAATGATGAATTATCTCAAGCAACTTATTTCTTGGCAGTCAGGCAAGTGAACCAGAAATTCATCTGCTGTAAAACTTCAAGTTTTTCCAAATGAGTTGGCATAATGTCCTCACTGGCTCACATATTCCATCCATTTTATAAAAATAATAATAATAAAAGCATTCTGTTCACAATGTCTTTTTTTCTCTTATCATCTTTCTTCCTATTAAAAATAAGTACTTTCTAATTCCAGAGATCAATTAAAGAGCAGACAAGAAGCCTGATAGAAAATAAAGAGAATTTGAGGTTAAAACCAAAGTCTGTACTGGACTTGCTCTTAAATATCGATGCCAAAGTCACCCAAGGTTTTTTGAGGCCAATAGTTGTTAATAAAGCTTCTCAGCTTCTCCCAACTTGGAGATTAATTCTTCTCCTCTACAAAGAACTCTACGCTTTAGTCTGGGCTCCACTCTGCTGGTCTTGTTTTCTCTCTTTTCATTTAATCTAATTGGATGAACTAAATCCTTTGCCCCAAACCATCTCCATCATCCACCTACCCAAACCTAGAGAAAAAGAAAATAACAATAACAATAGTTGAGCAATGTATCTAATCAACCAGAAGCAAGTGCATTTCTAATTTAAGATTATGAATATGGGTTACCTTTAGAACAAGCAAACACAAGTCAAGCATCGTTCTTCTTGATTTGTTCCAGGTCATTGTTCTCCTCTGCCTGTCTACAGAATGCTAATGGGCTATCTTGATAAAAATTCATTTCTCCATCCATCTGTAACATTGCATTTTTCACGTCAATTTCTCCTAATGTAGCTTGATGTTGCTCTAGCCCCAGCTGCAAACACCCCACATTTTGTTAGAATAAAATCGTATGTCTCCAACCTTCTAAATATGAGAAGTAGCTATGAGACCATTTTCTCCCCTGAATTTGCAGCTTTAAGTTTCAGCATGTGTTAGCATAACCCTTTCATTCAATATCATTTCCAAAGGCAGAGGCCCTCCTGAATCAATTTTTTGATTCAGAACCAGATTGAATCAAATGAGTAGTTTATGCACATAAGAAAAAGGTATCTGACAGCAACAAATGTCAAAAGCAATAGAGAAGAAAATATTTCATTGGGGAATCAACTCAAAGCACAAGAAGCTTTCTTCCATCCTAATCAAATGAGAAAGTGCAAGAGGCAAAAAATCCTCTAATTTTCTATAGCTATCTGACAAAACTAGGGTGGATTAAAGTTTTTAAAGTAAAAACTGTGCATGCATCTCACTTCCCAAACTCAAATATGAATTATAAAGTTATACGCTAGGAAGGTGAAGATGGTTCTCAGTGAACCCAAAGCTTAGCATTGCTTCTCTGGCTGTATCTCCAGATGGTAGAGCAAGACCAAGGATAACTTGGCATAGTCCCAGGAGACAATGTGACTGAAAATAAAGAGAGTCAGGGAAGATGAAGTCAAACACCAGCGACAGATGGAGAAACTGAGACACAAATAACAATGACAACAGCCAGACTATTGGAGTAGGGTCATAACTCAGAGGACTTTGGACAATGTGATAGAATCTTAAGGGAACATGGGATAGGTTCTGTGCAAAGCAGTGTTTTAGAAAAATGAGGCAGTATCGCACATTGGTTCTCCCATCCCTGAGTCAAGTGTGATTAGGTATTTAGGATTTATTATGGGGCTCTATTCTGGAAGTCGGGGGACCCAAGAGCTTATTAAAAATCTAAAAATTATACCATTCTCCTCTTTCTCCCTGGAATATAGCATCTGCTTCTTCCCATGATCTACAAAGCCTATGATATTTGAGGACCTCACCCACCTCTCCATAGGGCCCCCCCTTCCTCCATGTGACCCCACCAACACCAGACTTGTTCCTGACACAGAACTTCAATTCCAGCTCCTCCATCATCCTGGGAAGATTTTCCTCCTGATCTTCAGAGCTTCTTATCTCAACATATGGCCTCCTTGGTTGAAATAGCAGGAAAAGAAAGAGTATGGAGGACTCACCAATTATTGTCAATTACTAAGTCTGGGAGTAGTTTCCTTCAATTCTACCCACATAACAGTAATTATAATCTAATTATAAGGGAGGCAGAAATGTCATCTTCCTTTATGCCCAAATATGATACTTCAAAACCCCATCCAGTCACAGTATCCATCTCAAAGCCCAGGTAATGCTCAATAATCTCCTCCAGGTCCAGATATTAATTCTCGTAGTTTTATAATCCAAACTACAGATAGTCCTCTTAACACTCATATGGTGAATGGAACAAGAACAAGGAAACTGAAATAAACAATCTTATTTCTATATGAAAAGGATAAGAGACAAAGTGAGTAGTCCCTGGCCCATAACAGTTTTGAAATCCAAGCGAGAAGGGATTAAGGATACCCCACACCAGTGGTGGTGGAGACTCTGGGGTCACACTCTTGACCAATTACACATTGGTCATAGTTTATTTAGAGCTGCAGCACACTTTCTGTATTAGTCAGCATGGGATGTGCTTGCAGTGGAAACAAATTAACCTATCCCAGTGACTTAATAGAACACAAGGTATTTATTGTTTATATCAGCAAAGGCCCTTCTCTATCTGATATCTCAGAGACCCAGGTTTCTTCCATCTTGTGACACTGCCATGGAAGTAAATGATATCAACAAATAGTCCTATAGTCCATGCCAGTTCTGAAAATCTACACTTTACTCCTAAATCATTTCTTATCCCCAAGAAACACATAGAACTTCTGTTCAACACTAAATGTGAAGGACAGTGTCTTTAATTTATGCCCAAATTGATACGGCCACCTCATTACCGAATTCTGTCTAGGATAATTCTATATATTGCACAAAACATTTTTTTAAGTTTTTCTGTTAATGCCTTCTTAATTCTTTCAAATACACTAATTCCCACACATGTGTGATGCCTCTTGTTGGACCAAACCAGCCTCAGGTTCTGATCTACCATGGCTTTCCTGTTTCCTCATAAACAACATCTGACAGTCACCAAGACTCTCTCCTGCCCTCGTCACTTCAGTCTTAACCTGTCTACTTCCTGTTGCTGTCACAGCTATGATACAGGAAACTCTGTGAGAAAGGTCTGTGTGTTAAGCCAGTATACTTAAGGCAAATATTTATTAATTTAGCTTACATTGCTTAAAGTGGCTTCTTGTGAATCCTTTTTCTTAAATCATTCCTGGCCATAAACACTGTTTATTCATCATCTACCACCTCTCCACTTGAATACAATGTAGAAGTGATGACACTGGATAACATAATTTATGAGAGTTTAGCAAAATGATATGACCATAGAGTTAAATACCAATGTAACTCAATCACCTATCTAACCAGGCTTTATTGATAATGCTCTTTTCCTGGCCTTATGCACACTAGTGGAAATTTAAGGGGGACTAAGATACAGAGTCCTCAGTCTAAAAAGAGAAGTCATACAGAGTGAATGATTTTTTTTTTTTAACAATTTTTTTTTTTTTTTTTTTTTTTGGATAGAGACAGAGTTTCAGTTTATTGCCCTCGGTAGAGAGCCGTGGCATCACACAGTATGGCTATTTTTTGTTGCCGTTTAGCTGGGGCTGGGTTTGAACCCACCACCCTCAGTATATGGGGCTGGCGCCCTACTCACTGAGCCACAGGCGCTGCCCCAGAGTGAATGATTTTTAAAATATGTAACTCTTATGATAGATGTATGCACAGTGGGCTGTGAGGACATAGATGACAGCATGTAGGGAAAATGGTGATGAAGGATCTTAAAGGTGGCTTTGTAGGTGAGCCCATTTTAATGAGAGAAAAGAGTGTGAGCCAAGATAGATATGAGAAACAGTAGCATGGGGGGTAGAGACCACACCACGCCTCAGATGTGATGGAAGGAGGTGGCTTCAGTAAAGTGGAAGGAGGGGTGGAAGAGGAGGGCGGAGGTATTAGACAGTGCCAGATTGAATAGCATGCCAATGTTCTCAGGCTTTAACCCACAGAAACAGTGAAAATTCAGCCTTTAATGAAAATTAAGCAGAAGACTGAAGCAGTCAAGGTGAAGTGTAGACACATGCTACGTGCTCCACTCTCCTTACTGAGGTTTCTTCCCAGGAACAGGACTTTTCAGTAATCACCTCCTCAGCACCCCTTTATGTTAAACGTTATCTTCTCACCTTCATCAGCCAAACCAGAGAGGAATTTCACCCTTCATGAATAAGCTCTGGTTCACCTGACCACAAAACGACTGTGCGGAGGGTCCTTGGTATACAGTAGCACATCAGTCAGGGCACACCACCCACGCAGAACAGGTGCAGAGCTTCTCTCAGTGACACTGCTCTCAGTGAACCCAGAGAAGGGTTTATGTAAATGTACCACATTTGCCCACAGCAGATTCAGCCATCATATTTCTCCACCTGAATATGTTCTGATTTTCTCATTCATTAATTCAACAGGCATTTGTTAAGCCCCTTCTATGCCAGGGAAAACCAACATGAATTACAAAAACACAAGTCATTGTCGAATTCACCAGGAGCAGATACCAAGACAGGGTTCTTGTGAGGGTGGTTCTTAAAGAGGTGTTCCCAGGAGAATCCAGTAAGGGAGTCAAAGAGCTGGAGAAGGGAAGGGGACGAAGGCAAGCAAGGATGATTTCAAAGTCTCACAGGAGCTGGCTATAGCCTGATCCCGCATAGCTCTGGTGCACATGGTACATTTCAGAGGAGACCACAATTCAGAGCAAGGGCTCGGGGCTTCCCTACTCACACACAGCTAGTCATTGATAAAGCCTCCCCCAGGTGTAGTTCAAGATTCCCATGATGTATACAGACCATCTCTAACAACCAACAAGCGTAGGTCCTTAGAAAGCAAGACAAGCAGAAGAGAGGCCTAGGACAGGGAAAGGGAAGGAAGGGTGTGAGTGCATCTGGAAGGAAGAGCAATGGGAACCTCTGGAGCTGACAAGGGACTCAGCATCAAATGCGAGAGACACGTGAGATCAGAGGGGCCTGACTGTGAGTTTCAGTCACTCTGAATAGAGATGGTTTCACTATACCATTTACAGAGTCCTGAAGTGATCAGCTCTCCTGGGCATATAAACGAACCCTTCACTAGAGTGAAGGTATTGGTTTGTTCACTGTGCTTTATCTTTCTACCTTTTTGCTCTGTAAACTTGATCATTTTAGTGACTTCTTCTTCTAGTTTATAATCTGCCATGCTGCAAAGAAAGCCCTGGAATCTGAGAGATCTGCGACTAGCAAGCGGTCTCCTTTCTGCGCTTGGTAGAGCATTCTTGTCACTGAAAACCTTCTGCCTTGCAAGTTACAACTGGCCATAAACATTCAAGTTTGCATATGGGCACAAGAACCAGGGCCTCTGTCTCTGTTTCATACATTGATCAATGTCACATTCAGTTTGTAGATAGATCCTAACTACAACGACTCTTCACTGACCCTCTGCTGTGATGAGACTGCTTTCAGCCTGGTCTAGAGTTTCTTAACATTGGTATATAACTCATGGCTAAAGATGAAATGCCTATTTACATGTTTAATGTGAATATCCCAGCAATGTTTTCTTTCTTAATTAATTGATTATGTTACAAATAAAACCAGACAAGAGCAAATGACTCTTTTCAAAATGCTCCCTATTTTAATTGTATAGCTTTGGAGTTGAAAATTCTCTCATCCTCCAAGGACATAGAATTGTATTGCCTTTACTCATCACGTAGAGCACAGGAAACTGGCCTCCTTCAGAATCTCTAGAAAATGTGTATGAGAAATTTAGACTTGATATTTGTTATAATTAAGACTTTTATATCTCTGAAAAATATTATTTCTTCCTGGGGTAACTTTCCATAAGCCCAAATAAGCATTCATTTTGTACTTATCTTTACTTCTACAGATTTCCAAAAGGGTATTTTGGTAACTTACATATTAAGAGCTGGCAGGATTAGAATCATTTAAAGTAGGAATAAAGAATGTTGGCAAACAAAGGCAGGAGAAAGGTAAAGCTTGCTAACGTACAAGAAAGCATTTTAAATGGCCTACAGAAATATTGGGGTAAATCTAGCAATAATACATGTTTGATGAGCAAGGTAGAATATTCTTATGATCTGAGGAAAACTGACTTGCTGCAAAAGCAAAAAAATAAAATAAAAAAGTAAAAGGAGCATCTGTACAATATAAGAGAATATTAATTTTTGATTGTACAAGGTACATCACACAAGCATAGTATCAACATGGCTTTCATGTACTTGGAAGGAAAGTAAATTCTATTAGAGTTAATACCACATAAGGAAGAACCAGCTGAGGACCCCAAAGCCCTTCCCTTTTACAAAGACTTAGGAGTTTTTAAAGGCTGAAATGGGCAGTGCATGGAATGTTGAGGAGGTGGCACAAAACAGCCTTAAGAAAGCTGAGTAGAGCCCAGACACAGTTGAAAAAGGAGGGGCTTGAGATTGGAAGCAAATGTTCACATCTTGAGGTGGTGCACAACCTGTGGGGCTCAGGCTCCACAGCCCCAGGGCAGATGGGGGGTTAAAGAACTGGTTGTTCACAGGTATGTATGTAGCAACCCACTTCATAATGAGTAAACTTGGTTGTGCAGAAAAAGGAAGGTCCTCATTTTCCTGGATTGAATGAATTGATTCTGCAGGTAAAACCTACAGTGAGTTAACTGCTAATTTAACTCGAAACTTTCTAGTAAGCACTGTAAAAATTAAAACAAAAAACCTGGTATCTTACAGGATTTGAAATAGCCAAGAAATAAAAATAAGCCAATGACTCAGGAGAATTACAACTTTCCTTGATACCAAGATCCTGTCGGACTTTCTCCCAGTGGTTGTCACAGGAGAGAGAGAGAGATATCTTGTGATATGATGAATGCAGTGACCTGCCCCACATCCTCACTATAAACTCCACTAAGTTTTTATAAGGCTATTTCTCATAACATCAAAATAGGGAGAATAGATATTACAGCAAAATGAAATTCAGTTTTAAAATATCCTTCCAGGCAAGTTCTTGAACAAAGTTCTCCAGTTATTCTGCCTGATCTATGTGTATGTTCAAGGTTGTCTGAACGAGGCGGCAGGCTGATGTATCTCAAGAAATCCTCCCTGAATACCCTTCGCCTCGACTGGGTCTTTGTGAAAGTACAGCGGGGCAGTAAGCTTGGTACTGCTTCCTCCTGTGAGATGCCTGGAGCTTGGCATCTGTAATTTTTGTTTTACACGATCCTGAGTGCCTGGAAAACCAGCAAACCAAGCAGAGGGAAAACAGGCTTCTGTGAGAACTGGGGAGCCAGATGAGAACAAGTGTCTGAAAGCCAATCTGCCCTATATCTGCCCCGTTTCCAGCAGAAATGAAGTGGAAAAACTCTCTGGGAGGCAGGAATCACTTAGAAGAGTATTTTTCAATTTTTTTTTTTTTTTTTCCCTCACGGCACTCTTGAACCTATCATTAAACTCCCACAGCACACTTAAATTGTGTTGATCAAAATAAGAGTAAAAGAAAGAATATACTTACTGTGCTTCGAACTTCTTTTGAAAATAACTTAATTGGTGATCTTTAAAAATTTTCACAGCACACCTAAGATCCTCTCAGGGTACACCAGTGTGCTGCGGCACACCACTTGAAAAAAAACGCTGACTTACACAGGTGTTTCCAATCTGCTCATTAAGAACAGATGACTCAATGAGTTAGTCCTCCAAGTCCCTCCCTGTCTGCGTTGCTAAAGAAAAGCCAAGGCTAAGTAAATACTCTCCTAGGACAAAAAGAAATTTCTTAAAACATTTTGAAAAGCACCCACCAGGTATCTAAATTTCAACTACTGCAGGACCCTTCATGATAAACTGTTTAGAGGTTTAGGGATAGGGAATTATGATTTACAAGCAACTTAAAGCAAATTCCTAGAAGTCCACCTAATTCATAATTCTACTATCAGTATGAGAAATGTTCTAGCTAATCTGCACCCTTGGGTATGTGTACTTGGATAGGGTAATTGTGCCATATTTTCTCCAAAGAAGACTTTCCTATTTAACTGATAATTCAATTTCTGGAATTTACCTCCATATATTCACGTAGATGCATGGTGAAACATATCAACTGGAATTTCTGCTTCAGCATGAATTTGAAACACTTTTAATGCCTGTCCATAGAGGACTAATTAAAGTTTATTCTTATGAAGTTCTATACTACCATCGGAGGAGATAAATCTATACTGGCTGATATGCAAATATTGCAAAGATAATTATTAAACATCATGACTGAAGCAAAGTGTACAAGTATGTGTAGGGTAACTAGTTGTGTAACTGAAAAATTATTATCATAAATAGAGAGAGAGAGAGGATGGTAAATGGCAAAGCACATTCAACTGGCCCAGCCACACCTCTCAACACCAAAATCTGTGCACTTCCCAGCATGTGAAAGGGTAGACACATCTGGCTTCCTTTCCAAGCCACTCAAGCACAACTAGGAGATGACCCGTGGCCTCTAGTGCGATGGCATCTGCCATGCATGTTTGTCCCTCCCACGTTGTTTCCTGTGGCTGTGTGTGTGTGTGTGTGTGTGTGTGTGTGTGTGTGTAATTACTACGGGAGCAAGCCTATGGAGGGGCAAACCCAGGGATTTCCATCTCAAGGAGGCACCAGCCCATCCTCTTTCAAGACGTGCTTTTCTGGCAAAAGGCCCCACACATTGCTATTTCTCATATTGCCTTGGTTCATGCTCAGCCACCACACCCAGGGCCGCCACTTGGATGGGTGGTCTGGCCTTTGGTCACAGCACACTTCTCTGGCCGCCCTTGTCCATCCTCAACACCTCTCTCATGATCTCAAGACTATCACTTAGTAACCCAGCAAAGACTCACACATATACCCAAGTAGCCACAGTATTCTCATTGACCTTAGGTTCAATAAACCCTTGCTTACAACATCAGACTTGTCCATTTTATAGCAAAGACTTATGAATTTTTTGACTCATTATACAATGCTTGCATTTTTAAGTGAATTATGTATCAAAATCACTGGGCAAGTTAAAAATCAGGTACAATTCCCAAGAAATCTCAAATAAGCATAATCCATATTTAACCAAAATAATAACTAGAGTTTTAATCTTGGAATCATACTTTGTTAGTGAGTTACTCAGTCTACAAGAGGAATAAGGAAAATCAGAACTGATGAAAGCATGTGCAGATGCACTTAGGACATGGAGGATAATTTTTTTTATATATATAATTTTTAAAAGATCTTCCAAAGTGCAAACATTTCTAAAAATCCTTTAATCATTTCACAACAAAGACTTTTGCACCAGAATGTTCACTGCAGCCCAATTCATAATTGACAGATGATCAAAAATCATTTCACAACAAAAACATTTGCACCAGAATGTTCACTGTAGCCCAACTCATAATTGCAAAGTCATGGAAACAGCCTAAGTGCCCATCAACCCACGAGTGGATTAACAAATTGTGGTATATGTATGTTATGGAATACTATCCAACCATAAAAAAGATGGAGACTTCACATCTTTTATGTTTACCTGGATGGAGCTGGAACATATTCTTCTTAGTAAAGTCTCTCAAGAAAGGGAGAAAAACACCTTCTGGGGGCAAGACATGATTGCAAGAGGGACTTTACCTAACAAATGCAATCAGTGTAACCTGGCTTATTGTACCCTCAATGAATCCCTCAAAATAAAAAAAAATTTTAAAAAATTATCCAATGTACTCAATACTATTATGAAACCACTATATAACCACCTACACTTTCATATGAAAGATAAAATGAAACTATACTCCAGAAAGAAAGAGGGAAGAGGAGGGGAAAGGGAGGGCGGAGGCCAGGAGGAGGGTAGGCGTTTGGTGAGACTTCATCTATTGTGCATAATGCAAGGATACATATTAAGAGTAGAGTATAAATGTCTTACCACAACAAATAAGTAAGTGAGGTGTCGGTTATGTTAACAAATTTGATGTAAGCCTTCCAAATTATATATCAAATTATCATACTATGCCCCATAAATACATTAATGTACACAATTATTATTTAATAAAAAATACAAATAAATAAAAGTCAGTTGATGGGCAGGCAGCAAAGAGCAAATGCTTAAATCTTTTTTGTATTCAACATCAGATTTGTGCCTCCTAAAAAGATGTAACCTATTTCCTTTAAACTTAATATTTACTCTTTTTATAACATTAAACAACCACTGCTTCTATTTCGACTGGCATGATATTTAAGATTGTTTGAATGCAGCCATGATTCTATGTGGCCAAAGATAGCTATGTTTATGGTTGATATGTACATTACTTAGCTCCCCAAGAACATTGCACACACCACAATGCTGTGTCTCCTCCATCAATATTTGCCTTTGGATTATCACCATAAACATAATTTTCCTTCACTGTTTAAACTTTAATTCTGTTTACAGTGGCATTTATAATAACATCATATCTGTCATTTTTGTCAAAATAAAACTCCCAAAGCTTTATCCTGATTCCTTTTACCAAATGATAAAAGAATGAATAATTGTTAAAATGATCCTGATACTTTTTATTTGAAAGATCCGATGACATTACTATTTGAAAAGGTCTTTTTCTTCTAATAAAGCTAACACATTAACAGCTTTGTTTAGTTATTTGTTTGGATACATATCTCTATTTATTTGGGGTGCGTACACAAACAATTAAAAATGAGGAAAATGAATTTAGGACAATATTCAATTGATCAGGATAAAAAGTTATGTTTTATACCTTCTGCAACTGGGCAGGTTGATCGTCACCTTCAAGCAGAATCTGCAGTCACTGTGACCCTCATGGTTTGTGGTTAAATGTCAACAAATATTTTAGGCAATTCCCACAATCATTATCAGCTTTCTGAGAAAACTAAATCTAATGCCTACATGTTCATCAAATGTGCACTTTTTTATATCATTGCTATCTAAAAGGCTTATTGCATAAAAAAGAAAGAAATTATCAAACAATAACATAAAATAAAAAGGGTTGAAGATTTACATCACAAAGTAATAGCAAAGCTATAGAAGCAAGAGAGAGAAACTACTCTCTCTCCACCCTCTACAGCAGTGCTTTTCAAACTTTTTTATCTCATGACACACTTGAACCTATTATTATACTTGCAGGTACACTTAAATTATGTTGATCAAAAAAAGAGTAAAAGAGGACGGGTGCAGTAACTCGTGCCTGTAATCCCAGCACTCTGGGAGGTTGAGGTGGGTGCATTGCCTGAGCTCATAGGTTTGAGACCAGCCTGAGCAAGAGTGAGATCCCATCTCTAAAAATTGCTGGGTGTTGTGGTGGGCACCTGCAGGCCCAGCTACTTGGGAGACTGAGGCAAGAGGATCACTTGAGCCCAAGAGTTTGAGGTTGCTGTGAGCTGTGACACCATAGCACTCTACCCAGGGTGATGGAGTGAGATTCTGTCTCAAAAAAAAAAAAAAAAAAAAAATAGAGTAAAAGAAAGAATATACTTTCTGAGAACTTCCTTTGAAAATAGCTTAACTAATGATCTTTAAAATTTTTCATGGTACACCTAAGGTCCTCTCAGGGCACACCACCATGACGCACACAGGGTTTGAAAATCACTGCTCTGTGGCAATGTTGTTCAGTCACCACAGCTGCAGGTGATCAGGGGCAGCTGGCCCATAATTTCCTGCGTTCTCCATCTATAACACTAATTGGTGACCCAGGTGACTGGTGGGAGAAACACTGGCAAATACCTCTCCCAAGAAAAGCAGAGCAAATGTGCTGTCCCAACCAATATTCACATCAAAATATTTCATTTTACTGGATTATGTTCTGCATGTTGTCCATGGAAGGGAGCTGTTATTTTGTTACTGGAAGCATCAGGAAAAGAGAGCCAGATTATCACTGGCTTCCATTCAGTAGTTTGTTAATGACAGATGTTTGTTCACTGAATACACTATAAGACACCATGGCAGAAAATGTCCTTTTATACTAAATCCAGCATGATGATCTGGAGGTGTGCAGAGTGTCTCATAAATTCACATATGCCCTCTCATTGGATCATGGGCCCACCCAAATAGGGTGCAGCAGAGGGCATGTGACCCACTGGTCCTTCCATAGAAGCTATAGACCTGATGAAATGATGGGATGGCTTCTGAAAGACGGAGTGAAATCAGCTCCATATGGGGTTGTGTTCCCCAAAAGGTACAACAGCCAAGTCCAGGAACCTAAGTATGAAAGAAGTGGCTGCACCATCTTCCCAGTGACCCAGTTGGGGAATTTAAACTTCCTCTGCTCATAAATCTTGGCCCTACAAATGCAAGGGCGGAGTGTCTGGTGTCCCAAAGGGCTGACTCTTCCACAGGGAGAAAATAAAACCTCCCAGTCAAAGCCTCTGTCACTTCAGGCTCCTTGTGCCTGAACAGAGCAAACAAAGAAGGAAATTCTCATACTGCCAGAGGCAACAAAACTCTGAACACCTTAAGGAGGAGGGATTGCTACACCAGAGAGGGATAAGGGATAAAATTATTGGGAGATTGCTGGTGTCTGCATACCTAGGCTTAGTGTAATTGGGCCAATACAGCCAGCAGGTCTAGAGACTCAAAGCAAGGGCAGGGAAGGAATGGATAATTGTGAACTAATACTACCATCTATCACAGCGAGTTAAACCAAAAAAATCATTTCAGTTTCCTCTGGATTGAAGCAAATTTCCTCCAGCTTCTACTTTGGGCTTTTAATTACTTTCCATTATCATTAATAGGTGCCTTACCAGAAACATTAATTTCCCATTTATCCTCTTATAATAGTAGGAAAATGCCAGATAAAGCTGCCCAGACTTCAGCAGAACGTCATAGAAGGAGATTAGAATGCTGCACAGATTATTATTTTTTACAGAATTGCTTTCAAGACAAATTGAATTTCATTGCCTGAAATGAATTTTTATGTTTTTGCAGAGAGGGGACGAATGGGTGTCAGCCATTACAAAGTACATGGTGATGACATAATTGAAAGAAATGAAACAGAATTTTATACATGAAAGTTAAATGCTGTCTCTGAATGAGCTTTAGGAGGTTTGTGTCAAAGTCCCAACACATGACTCATCCCTGCAGAGTACAAGTGACAAAGTTAAGATTACTGTGTCTCCGTGTAAAGATTAGGAGGTAATTCTCATTCTCATCACTACTTCTCAAACTCCAATGCCAAGACAGAGGAGGCCATCAAAGGGACCGAGATGTCTCCAACAGTGATCCTACCTTGGAATGACCCTACCCTGGAATCCAGATGTGCTGAACAATATTGTTTCCAACATAAAACAGGTTTTTAAAATAAATGTTAACAGGGCTGATAAAGAGATGTCAGGACAAATAGAGTCTTTTCACTATGGAGGCTGGACAAGTTGTGTTATGCCAAGTTGGGCTTCCAGGACACATCCCTCCACAGCCGGAGGGCTACCAAGTCTGGTTGGATGCTTCTTGTTAGAGTTTCTCGGCCTGACCAGTGTTGGATCAGAGGGGGGTTGTTATGAGTGGTAAATAAATAAATAAATGAGGTTTCTCTCAGGTTTTTTGGCTTCACCTACTAAGTGGATAATGATGTCATTTGCTGAAAGAAAGGGGGCTGGCGAAGAAACGAACCATAAAAATCTAGGATAAATATACCTTCCTCTTCATTACTCTAAGATTTGAAAGCTTTGCTATTTTTGTTAAGTTTTAACTATAGACTATTGGAAAGAGAAGAACTTATTTTTCTCTCCTGTAATTTTCCCGATGGACCTCCCCATCAGGAACATCCCAGTGATTCTGCAACTTGTTCTTCCTTTTCTGCACATTCACCAGCATTTCTCAGGCTGTTTTTGTTATGACAAATAGAAATTTTATAAAGCACTGGTGGTAATGTTGTCTCTCATGTTTACAGTTAAGCTTCTCAAGATAAAGTGGACACGTAAATTTGCAAGATGGTATTTCAAAGCCTCCTATTGATAGAAAACAAAACAGAAAGATTTCTTTCATACAAAGAACAAAGAGAGGTGATATTTCCAGTACAAGAAGTGGCCTTTTTATGGATGAGAAAAGATTATATAATTAGAAAAGAATTGTGACATCCGACTTTCTGCTTCCAAATATCAATTGTGTTTTCTGTCCTTTACTTGCCCTAATTGTGTTGCTTTAGATTTCTGAAGATGATCTTCAGTGAATGAGATTTGCCCTTCTTTAATAATCTCTTTAAATACTATAGTCCAGGAAACTGAATGTACTCATTCTTGAGCATAAGTTAGGCCTGGAGATGTGATCTAACCTGTACTTCTTTTTATCCACAATAGCCCTAAGGAATCAGGCTACTCAGGGTGAAGGCAAGATCAAGCAAACAGGTGCTATAGTCTTGCCACAAAGACTTTATTGAAAGTTGTCTTAGGGAGATTTTACTCTTCCAAGAAATTGGCAGCCCTTCACATTCTTCTAAGGATTGGCAGCGCTTCAAGAAGAAGAAAGAATAAGAATAAAGCAAATATTACAATATTCTAACAGAACAGCAGAATACTAATATGGTTCACAAGGTACTTTAATATACATTAATTTGTTGAAACTTGACAGGAACCTGTTTTGAAGCAAATGGTAGAGTTAAAAGAGATCTAGAAAAGTCACATACTTAGTGGTGGGGTAGGAAGGATTGAGACCTAGATCTCCCGATATCTAACAATCTTGCTCCTCCTACTGTCTCAAGAGGAGAAATGGATGAGCTGCAGATCCTGGTCTTACAGGCTTTGGAAAGTACTGATACGAAATTATTTTCAAAAGAGAAGGTAAATCCACGACAAAATTGAAAGCTAACCCTGTACTACCAAAACAAACACAAAACATTTATTGAGGGTATATTAGTCAGAGTTCTCCAGAGAAATAGAACCAATAGGCTATCTATACATAGAAAGACAGGTTAATATAAGGAATCAGCTCACAGAATTATAGGTACTGGTAAATTAGAATCCGAAGGGTAGCATCAAGACTCAGAAGGGAAGTGGCACAGTTCCAGTCTGAAGGGTAACAGGTGTAAACTCTGAAGAATCAATGGCATAGACGACGTCTGAATTGCTGGAATCCTGTCTTGCTCAGGGAGGCAGGGCTTTTTGTTCTATGCAGTCTTTAAACTGATGGAATGAGCCCACCCACATTATGAAGGACATCTGCTTTACTCAAATCTACCAATTTACATGCTAATCTCATGCCAAGAAAAGTTACCCAGAATAATGTATGACCAACTATCTGTGCACCCTGTGGCCCAGCCAAGTTGACACATAAAGTTAACCATCACATGGGATTGCAATGAAAACCAACCAACTGGAGAATATTCAACAGCTCGAGAGACAAGTAAGATAAAGGGGTACACCAAAGGCAAATGTGAGATACGAGAAACTGGGCAGCATCTGTGGCTCAAAGGAGTAGGACGCCGGCCCCATATGCCAGAGGTGGCAGGTTCACACCCAGCCCAGCCAGAAACTGAAAAAAAAAAAAAAAAAGATACGAGAAACTGTGTGCATGTGTGTGTGCATGCTCACTATGCAAAAAGGAAAAATTCATCTCTGTCTTTCTTAAGACCAGACTACTAGGGCTCAAAAAGTACACGTCAAGTAGAAACAACTGCTAGATATTAATGCTTCTCTCAGGGCACTATTTATATAAGGGGAAGATGCTATTTCTACTCAAGTAAAAGTCTCCAAAGAATTGCAAAGATGAATAAGCCTCAGCATTCATCTTGTTGAAACTCCCACGCCACACAGAAATCCTATGTATCTGTCTCACAGACTTCTTTAGCTCCTGCTAAATATCTGTAATGAATGTGAGATCATTCCACTCAGGAACTATCTCAGGCTACTAACGTTTGGTAGCATTAGTTATCAAAAATTTTACTTTGAATATGAATCTGCCTATCAATAATTTTCATGTATATCTGTCCCCTGAACCACAAAACTGCATTGTAAATGTGTAATTACTTAATGGATAAACACAAGACTTTGTGACCTCATCTCCTTGCTTAGGTTCCAGTGACTTTCTCGTCACCACCATTACCCTTATTTTCAGTCACTACATGAGCCATCACACTCCCTAAGTCCTCCATATTCCACATAAATCTCCACTCTTGCTTCAAACTCAATCCAAGGGACAAAAACACAGATCACAGTGACACAGGGAAGTGTGGTGAGAAAGCTCACTGAATCATCATGAGAAGAAGCACTAGATTAAATAGCCTTCCATCAGAAATTATTTCCCCGACTAGACAGGACAGAAGGGAGGCTGAGATACAGGATAATGGCAACGCCTTGGAAAAGAAGCTGAATGAAGGCCCCATGCTGAAGATGGTGGAAATCTAAGAAGTTAGTTCTTGATCCCTGAGCCACCACGTGGAGGAGAGTCACTCCTCAATTAGAAATGCTTAATTTGGACTTTAAATGAGTGAGAAATAGTCCTTCTGAGATTTGGGGGATTTTGTTGGTGGTTTTCCTTCAACTGGTGGTAACCTAACTAATAAAAAGCATCAACAGAGGTTATTTGAGTTTAGAAGGAATGTGGTCTCATGCTGGTAAATGAGAATGGTCCCCTGATGAGATAAATAACGCTCAGTGAGCATTATATTTGTTCAACATTGGATTGAGTTCCAAGAAAGTCTGCAAAGAGCTGGAGAATCATCACGTGCAAAAGACCTGATAACTTTCGAGACAGTTCCCACAGGGGGAATGTCCCACTGAGTTCACACAGTCTGCCCTCGGACCTTCATACCCACAAGCGTGGATTCTTGATTTGTCAGCTCCCAGGACCGGGATCACATTAGCCAAGCTTATGAAGCCAACATGTCAATCTGGTGTCCATTTGTTAACTGACAATCAGAATAATGCCCTTCAGGTGGAGGAAACCAGAATCTGCAGGTTAGCACTTCCTCTCCCTGTGGACTTGCTATGTGCAAAGACAACCATACTCAAAAGATGGGTTGGTAAGCAGAGATTTAGAACAGAAATAATTATTTATAAAATTAGAGAAGAGTGGGGTACCAGGCTAAGGTGGCTATCAGGCTTTGGATTCTGACAAATCTCAGTTAGGATTTCAGTTCTGACATATATTAGCTGTGCCTAAGTGGGGACACCATCCCGGTTTTCTCATAGGTATGGTGACTATGAGTATATTTAGTAGGGTTTCTGGGAGCATACACTGAAATACTACCTGTGAAAACGTGAGACCAGAGTGACTCCATCTGTGCTAAAGGCCAGACTAACTCTATATTGTCTATATTGCTAACAGCCCACTGCACCCCCCTTCCTACTGCAGAAACCAGCTCTTAAGCGAACACTCTCTGCAGAAACAGGAAGATTAGCTCAAAGTTACAGAAACTTATAAAACCACAGCCTGATTCATCCTTAGAATAGACGATCTCAGCTTTGAAGCTGGGAGGAGGAGGAAGAAGTAAGTGATAAAGAACAGAGAAAAGAATGTGAGGAAAGACCTTTTCTGATCTGTGTGTGATTTTTCAGGAAAGGGGCAAAACAAAGGTCCTCCTTCCCTCTCCAGCAGTCTCCTTACTCCCCCACTGGCAATTGGAAACATCCATTAAATTTCACCGACTTACAAAAAAGATGAATAAATAAAAGGCTAACATTTCTGACCTGAGACCTGTCATGAATAGGTGAAGTAATGTTCCCAGTTGGAACAACTGTTTTTTTGGTTGTTTGTAAAATTTCTACTGAGGCCTGCATCATCACAGGAGACAGAAAGAAGAGGTGCCTTCAAGGGGCTCACGAGAGGGGGGGGTAATTCTGACTTGGACAGGGAGAGGGGACCAAGAAGTTCCTTAGGGGAGAATGGAACATCTACACAGGATCTAAATGAACCTAGGATTTCCCCAAGAGGGTAAGATTTTCACTTTGGAGAGAGAGAACAACCAACACAAAGGACTAAATCTTCAAAGAAAAATTTGAGCTATGTACCACGGAGATAGGGAGCTGGAGCAGCGCAGACTCAAGGATTCCAACCTGAGTGGTGATGGTGCATTTCAAGGTGAGCTCCTTAGTGAGAATAGCAACCCCTACCACATAAGGTTATCATGAAAATTAAATGTGCACGTAGGAAATCTCTACTAAATTATAGCTGTTATTATTTCTATATGTTCCTCACAAAATAACATACTAACAAGCATCCTGATGGAGCCTCAACACATCGACAGGTCTGTGAACATCAGTACCACAGCCGGCCTGGAGGTGCTGAAAGGTCCATCAGGGAAGCCTGTCTCTGGCTCTGCAGGTGAATAGCTCCCGAAGGCTGCAGAAGCCAGGAAGGTGTGATGTGGGATTTCTGCCCCACCCCCATCAGACTCAGACCATAAATCAACCCTGGCCAGTCCAATCTTGAACGCTTTTTCATTTTAAGAGCCCAGAGGCTGTTTTTCTCTTCCTTAGACTTGTTTACCTGTGGATGTGGCAATATGTTACTGATTCCTATCTGTGAGGCCAGGTCTCTGACCTTTCACACAGCAGGGGTCACTGGCTTGGGGAGGAATGTGCTCCATGGGAGAAACTCTCAGGCATAATGCAGGAAAATTAGCTAAAAAAAATACATCAAGACCTCCAGAATCCCAGCTTTCGCCTCTGGGATGGAAATTCTGGTACCCTTAGCCTAGTCTTGTCTGGACCTTGGACTCTTCCTCCCTCCATCTCCTGCCTCTGCCTTCCACCCCATCCCTTTGAAGCCACTTTCAGGTCTTCTATTCCCCACCTCCAAGTGTCTGCATGAGAGGTGCTCTTGGCACAGACCACTGTCCTCTAGACAACTCTTCAGCGACTTCACTTCTACTCACCTTTCCACAAAACAGTTCAAACTTCATCTCTCCTCGCAGACGTTCCCTTGACAACTCCCATCCCACGTAGATTCTGACCTCTAACTCCGAGCTTCATATTCACTCAACAAACACCAGCGACTACCTGCTGGCTGATAGACTCTGCAGTCTCATGGCTCTCCAGATGTTAGCTACCAAACAATCATGGGTTTATTCACCCTTCTCACTTGAATATGTGCTCCGTAGGAAAGGGTGTCATTCATCTCTTTTTTTCAATGCTGGGCATTAATGCATTGAATGTATTTTTGCTGAATGAATGAAGGCACAGATAGAAAGATGGAAGGAAGAAAAGGGGGAAGAAGGGAGGGAGGGAGATTGCATCTTGAAATCACACACCTAGGGAGGGAGGGAGGAAGAAAAGAAGGAAGGAAGGGAGGGAGGGAGGAAGAAAAGAAGGAAGGTAGGGAGGGAGGGAGGGAGGGAGGGAAGGAGTGCACGAGGGAACACCAAAGGGAAGAAACAAGAAAGAGAAATGAAGGATGAATTTATCTCCAAATCCCCCTCCCTCTCACTACACGCCCCTGTGCTGGACAGATCTGCTTCCCAGCCTGTCTCTCCTTTTTGCAGGCACCCAGATGTTACTTGTCGGTCCCACTCCTCTGAAGCTCTCTCAAGCCTGTGATTTGCTCTAAGCAAGCCCCTCTGTGGACACTTTCTGATGTATATTGCAGGCAGAGCATGTGTTTTGGACTCCTCCAGACATCTGTTTAATCCAGCCCTGCTACTTAAAATCTCTCTGATGTTAGTAAAATTATGTTCCATCTTAGCCTCATTTTCCCATCTGTAGAAACAGTATTTATTATACCCACCATAAGAGTAAGCAGGCATGAGGAATGCTTGAGTCGCAGGGAGTTTTATTAGGGCCTAAAGCTATCAGCAGGGGATCTCTCAACTCTTGGTGTTATTATGAGGTTTTTCTCAATTTCATTCACTTTTTGAAAACCCAAGGAAGTTTTACAAGTAAACATTGTAAAAATGTCTCCTGCTTCTTGCAGTCACACACCTAGTACACGAATAAAATTAGACTGCACTTTGCTCAATTTATGAGTCCCTCAGCTTTAATATTTCCTGCTAAATGGGTCTTTTAAAAATCCTTGGGAAAAATATTTGCATTAAATATGCCAAGAAAATAAATGCATACCTACAGCATAACAAGAGCAAATTTAAATTAGTGAGAAAAACATCAACTTCACAATAAATACATGAGCAATACAGATTCAGTTCCTGCAGGAGGACAGGGGATCAGCAGGGAGCCTGACAGGTCCACCTGCACTCCCTGACCTTAGAAAATTACTCAGTTTCTGGCAACACCTGTGGCTCAAAGGAGTAGGGCGCCAGCCCCATATGCTGGAGGTGGCGTGTTCCCCATCCATAAAGTAGATAGGACAATAATACAACAATAATATCTTCATAAAACAGCTGGGATGAGAATTCAGAATAAGCCCATGCCTTACTTTTATGGAAAAAAAAAAAACTATAATTAACATTTACTACTACCTAGACATCTAGTCATAGTGAATATGTTTTAGCCTTTTGTTTTCCATAGAAAGGATTAACTTCTCTCATATTCAAAGATAGTGAGGTGGTTAACCTTATCTCAACGTATATTGCCCAGAGACCTCCTAAAAAGTTAATTCTTGGCATGTGGGTGAGGGTGTTTCCAGAAGAGACGAGCAGGTGGCTCCGCAGAGTGAGTTCAGCCAGTTTGTTCTCATCACGTAGGTGACATCGTCTAACCTCAGAGGACCCAGACAGAGCACAGAGGGGGACAGGTGAATTCATTCCCTGTCTTCTGGAGTGGGGACATCCACCTTTCCTCTCCTGCTCTTCTTCACCAGAGCACCTGGTTCTCAGACCTTCAGCCTCAGACTGAATTACACCACCATCTTCCTGGTTCTTCAGCTTGCAGGCAATATATTCAGCCTCCTGAACCAACGACCCCCATAACAAAGCTTCCCTTGTGTATCCATATACATAGCATAAACCCTGCTAGTTCTGTTTCTCTGGAGAACCCTGACTAACGCAGATAAGTAAACTAGAATAATGGTGAGATGCCAGCACGCCTGCCACATTAACAAATTTACTAAAGTGTTAACGCCCACTGTTGTCAGTGAAGTTGATAATCTATTCTGCTTACACTTTTCTGAAAGCAAAGCAAATGGTTTCAACCCTTTAAAAATATACACAGGTAGAAAGTAATATAGAGAATTGAAGAAATAGTCATAAGCTTTCCCTCAATAGCTTACCTAGTTATTTACCCTGAGCCAGGATTTCCAGCTTTCCTGAGAGAATTTGAGATTGCCTCTCAGGATGGGGAACAAGTGAACATTATTTTTTGCCCATTTTATCTATTTAGGTCTGTGCAGTATTTTATTGTGGAAAAGGAAACTTGGTGTCCAAAAAATATTATTCTTTGGAAACTGATATTCAAAGGCAGGAATTCAAAACATAAAGATTATAAATACAACAAATTTTAATTAAGCAATAACTTACATAAGATTGAAGATAAAATTACATAGTATAAATATCCAACAGAGTATAAATATTTTTAAAGATGGATTGTTCACTTCATAAAGACCCTCACAAATTTTAAAAATAATCACCATAAAGACTTTATTCTAACATGGGGGTAGAAATGGATGGAGGAGGAGAAATAGAAAAAAAGCTAACTTTTTTTTAGAGGGGGTTGCAGTTTTTGGCCAGGGCTGGGTTTGAACCTACCACCGCTGGCATATGGGGCCAGCGCCCTACCCCTTTGAGCTATAGGTGCCACCCAGAAAGCTAATGTTTTTACACTGATTATTGATTATATGGCAAACACTGAACTGGGCACTTAACGCGAAATACAGAACGTGCTCATGGTACCATGTGAAAAACACAGAATTCAGTTCACTCTGCCCAGCGTCACTGTCACCTACACCAAATCTTTATGTTCATAGTCAGGGACTATAAGAGAACTAAAAAAAAAAAAAAAAAATCTTGATTTTTCTGAGATGAAGAGGTGAATTGTTTTCTTTCTTTTTTTTAATTTTTTTTTTATTATAGATAAAAATATGCACCATAGATGTGGCCCCACCCATTACCCTCCCTCCACCGAAACCTCCCCCCTCCCTTCCCCTTCCTTGGTCCTTTCCTCATAGTCTTGTGGTATAGTTGGGTTGTTTTCTTTCTTTCTTCAGTTTCTTTTTTGTTTCTCTCATATTGGTTTTGTAATAAAAGAACATTATACCCTACTCTGAAAAGAAATTTGTAATAAAACACCATAATGTCCAGTCCAGACGAATACAACCAATGGGCTTTCCAATTTCCAAAATTGCCTCATAAACAGATGGTTGAAAATAAAACATTTTATATTAAACTTTCTTTTTGTTGTTGTTACATTTAAAATCAATAGAAGCATACAATCTCAAGACTCCAAAGAGAAATTGAGAATGACAAGAGCCTGCAGTCCCCATGTTTGTCCTCTTCCAACTGAGTGTAACGTGAGGCCAGAGGGATCTTTTCAAAACATGAATTGGACCGTGCCACTACCCTGGTAAAAATACTTCAGAGACCTCTCACTGCGCTTATAAAATAATTCAAGTTGTTGACCATTGACCAGGGTTCCTGGCACCTTCCATGACGCTGTCATCGCCTGTCTCTCTGGCCTCCTGTCTTCCTGTCCTTTCTTGGGTTTGCTACGCTCTTGTTCTTTCTCAAACACACCTCTTGTTTCCACCTACGGGCACCTTCTCTTCCACGGCCTGAACCCATTGTCTTCCTCTTATTTTCTCAGAATGAGGTCCTTCTCATCTTTCAGTGTCTGGAGAAGGTGGCTGAATTAGAACATCTCATCCACAAATCACCACACTGTTTAACTCATGTAATGTACCAGGCTTTGCATTTGGTGTGACCGGTCAGTCTCAGCATCTGAGGAGGTCACATTTTAGTGTCACATTCAAGAATTAAACAGGCAAGGACGATTCCCCGTGGTGCACGCCGAGTGCTGGGGAAACGCGTGAGACCTCATGTTGGGGAGCTAGAATTTGAGAACCAAGGCCTTCAGGATCAGGGAAAAATTTCCAGATGAAGTGACAACTAAGCTGAAAGATGAGTGAGGGGCAGCTGAAGAAGCAGGCAGGAAAATTACTCTGCTACCAGCAACAAAAGAGAATGTTTTCTCATCTGAGGACCTACAAGTGGTTTGCAGTGGTCTCCAGAGGCAAGTGGGTTCATCCAGAACTCGGTACGAAAAGGTAGAGGAGCCTGAGACATCTAATTTAAGGGGTAGAAATCAGGGGTCACAGCCCAGGGCACTGCACATGCTCACACACACACACACACACACTCACACACTCACACACTCACACACACTCTAACACACACATACTCACACACACTCACACACACACTCACACACACACTCAAACAATCACACACTCACACACACACACACTCACACACATGGGTCAGTTGCAAATAAGACATAAGGGTTGCTTCCTCCCTCTCTGTGGAAGCACTCAGGGTGCGCCTCATTTTCATCCCACACAGGTTTCTCAGGAAGAGGGTCATGAATCCTGAGGTCTCTGAATGTGAGCCTAACAAGGCTCCCTTTTCCTTCTAGACTAATCCATAAGGTCTGGGGTAGTCCACTAGCCCAGTCTGTTCAGGGGGAAGAAAGCCCAGGGGCTCCAAGGTGCTTAGATTTTATGCTCAACCCTCAGGACACCATATAGCAAGAGGAGAAAGGCCTGCCTAAGAGCTTGGAGGCCCAGCACCCTGCCCCCGGAGGTGCCTTTTCTGAGGTGGGGGGAAGAGGGTTGTGATTACAAGAACTGATGTGTTTTCTTATGTCCGTTTTCTATAGGTTAATCCTAAACTAAGGAGCAGAAGGTGAGCAGAACAGCTCCCCAACACCACACAGCTCCAAGGGATACTCCAGGATGCCCAGAAACTTGGTCCCTGCCCTGCGGACCCTGACCTTCCTGGGATTTCTCTGTCTCTTCCCTTTCCTGGTCTTTCCACAACCCCCTGTGTGTTACAACAACAGTCACAGTTATAAGCACTGCCAGGTAAATGGAATTACATCAGACAGAAAAGCACTACATACTAGATACAGTCCTGGGAGTTTGACATATGGACTCTTTTTCCTTCCTTTATGTTTTTTTTTCCAATTTATTTATTTATTATTCTGAATGACAAATAAAAATTGTATATATTTATCACACACAACATGATATTTGAAATATGAATACATTGTGGAATAGCTGAATCAGACTAATTAACTAGTTTCTTTTCTTTTCTTTTTGTCATATACAAAGATCAACTCAAAATGGACTAAGGAGTTAAACATAAGACCTGGAAACCATAAAACTACTCTAAGAAAACATAGAGGAAAGGCCTCATGACATCGGTATGGGTAACGATTTGGGGGATGAGAACACAAGAGCACAGGGAAAGTGACAATAGACAAGTGGAATTACAGAAGACAGAAACAGTCAACAAAGAGGCAGCCTGTTCATTTTTTCAATCCTTACACAATCCAAAGAGGTACTATTGTTATCCCAGTTTTAGAGATCAGAAAAGTGAAACACAGAGAGGTTAAGAAACCCATAGGAGAGCAATGAAATATCCTTGCTGGGAAGGAATTGCAAAAATACGAGGGGCAGCTAAGCTGGAGACACCCAGCCTGATGAGGAGGGCACAGCTGGCTGGGGACGGCAGTGAGCAGCACAATGGCAACAAGCCACACGCACAAAGCCCAGGGATCAGCTCCAAACGCTGCAGCTAAGCTCATTCACAACGCCCCCTTCCACATACTGAAAATAATTTTCTGCTCATCTCATTTTTAAATCACCTGAAAAGAGAAGCCTATTAATAAAAGGGAGAAAGAGGAAGACGGGTCAGCGTGAAGCTGACTTGCAAAGAAGCTTTACACTCATTCATTTATTTTGAAAGGGCTGAACCCACTTTTAAAGGAAATTTAGTGGCAATCATCAGGGGAATCGTTGCTGTTTTCTGAAATGTGGTAATTGGCAAAGGAGCACGTTGTGAATGCCTCTCGGAGTGGGACTGTCAGGGGAGCGGCCCCTGCAATTATGGCTACTGCACATAAAGGCTGCCTATTCAAAGGCATCGTCCTGCAAATTCAGATGAAGGGGGAGAATTAGTGAAATAATGGAAGTTAATTTCTATTTTCCTCTGTCTGAGTGAATGGGGCATATAATTAAGTCAAATCACCTTCACCCACTCAAATGTATGCCAAGCACATGTGTGGGTACACACACACACACTCACACACATGCACTCACACATGTGCACTCACACGCACTCACACATGCACTCACACATGCACTCTCACACACATGCACTCGCACACACGCACACACATGTGCACTCACAAACACACTCACATGCACTCATACACACACACACACAGACTCACACACGCACTCACACACATGCACTCACACACACACTCACACACACCCGCACTCACACACAGCCTTCTTCTGTGTCTATATTCACAGCCACTCAGAGAAGAAGAGTCCACATGAAAAATATTTGGTTCCACATGTGAAGAATCATATTTCCTTTTCCCAACACATCCTCCAGCATTTTGTGGCATTAGCTAGTTGCTTTATTAGGAACCTATTTGTTGCTACTTTGTGGCAGATGTGGGTGCCAGTCAAAAGGGACTGCGCTTACCCTGGTCCTCAATTCCCTCCCCATGCACTTGGGATAACAACGAGGATAGGGGCAGAGATGTAAGCACCATTGTGACTCTTTTATCCTGAGGCTGGAAGAACATTCCGGTGAATAAACAATATCTGTTGCAAATACAAGACCCTGTCTCCTTGCCGGGGAACTTCCAGGGCTAGAACATCTTCCCCATCTCCTTCTGGTCTGCACAGTGGATGAGCAGTGTTGGCACAGTCCTGAACCCAATCCTCTGGGAAGCTGCCAGATCTAAGCCCCAAGGCACTGGTGCCCAACAAGAGCTCCAGCTTGGGCCACCTGGGCCTCTGCCTTTCCTGGGGCTGGGCTTCAGACGAGTTGCATGAGGCAGCCTGAGTGGAAGGCCAAGGTCATGCACATGCCCCGTCCCTACGTGCTGTACCCTCACTTACCCTGGCCCAGCCCTGGTGTTCTTCCATGTTTTGGAAGTTACAGTCCTGGGTCCTGTTTCTTGCCTCAGCAACCTTGTGCTGCTGGCACGTCATTTCCCTCTGCAGCGTGCCTCCTTCACCCCAAAGATTCAGCTAAGGCACCCGCAATTGAATCCACACCTTAAGCAAGTCCTGTTTCTTCTCTTGAATTAGTAGAGCTGCTGTGATTCACCAGATGTGAGAGCCTTCCTTTCTTTTGGTTGCCAACGTCAGAGTTTTCTGGGGCAAGAATGAAACTACCCGCCTGTGGTCCCAGGAGGACACAGCGGGGTCAACTCCAGTCTGATAAGATTTTCTCAGCTACTTTTTGCCATTAGCTCCCATCTTCTGGGCCAAACACAGGTATTCTCAGTGCTGGCAGCATCCTAGAGAAGCTTCCCAGGCTTTTTAAAATTCCACTTGACCTACAGAAATTTCATACCAAGCTGTATTACATGTCTGCTCATGTTGTCTGGTAGAGCTGAGGTTTGGGGTGCTACAGACTACGGTAATACTTAAGGCTATTTTTACCTCACTACCTCGGGAATCACCCTCAGGTGGTTTTGTTCCCATCAAATATTCGTATATTAGGGACTTGGCCTGGGAGGGGGTAGCCAGACCATTCCCCGTGCTGTTCTTCTCCTCCCTCAGGGGAGTTGGGGTCACTCTTGGGTGACCACGGGCTTAGTGGTTAAGTTCAACAGGTTAGGAGAATTAGCATGAGGGCGGCCTTCTCTTTCCTGCTACTTTTGCTCCACATGGGAGCTTCCCTGCTTCATCCCCCCACAGACCAAAGGAAGGATTTCATAGCCGCTGGCCCACCGTTCTCAGTAGCTCATCTACTAAGAATTTGCAGACCTTGGGGAGGCCTTGGGGCTCATTCTCTTGCTTTCCTGCACGCTGGGGTATGAGGGCAGCCCCACATGGCTGCCTGTGTCTGGCACGTGAACCCAAACTCCCCTTTGGATGGAATGTCTTGAAGCCCAGACTTGGGGCAAGCTTATCTGGCCGCAGTTTGAAAGCTGCATTAGCCTCTTATTTACCAGGAGTAAAACTGACTATTTGATATCCATCTCTTCTGTGTCATATTTTTCTCACTTGGTTTTAAATCCAGGAGGGGAAAAAGACATGGCCATCCATACGGCCTCCATCACTCCTGCACACACAGCTTTTTCCCACAGGTTGCAGGCCTCCGGGAGCTCATGTTGTGAGTATCATACACTATCCTGGAACCCAGTAGACTAGATTGCAGGCAGTAAGTTTTCTTAAATACTTGTTGGATGATTGGAAGCTGGTTTAATGAATTAAATATTTCTTTGAATTATCATTTGAAAGTGTTTTTGACTCTAGGATAAATTAGCTGCATGCTCCCAAATAAGTCACTCCCTCTTCCCTGGTCCTTGGTTTCTCCAAGTGAAATATGAAGAGCAGTCTCATCTATGTGTTCGGAAGGTCCTCTCACTCTACCATCCTAGGATGCTGGGGTGCAGGTGCACAGATATAAGGGGACTGGAATGTTCAAAGGGATTGGGGTAGCAGGCAAGGAAAGGGCTCTCATGAAATGTCCATGGTCCTGAACCAGTAATTGTTAATTAGAGAGACATCGCTTCTTCCAGTCTCTCAGGACCTGTGACAGTCATTCCAACTTGCCAAGGAATCCTATAGCAAGTCAAAGAAGAGAACAGGGTGGGACGGAAATAATGAATGGGATGGGGGGGTGGGGCAGAGAGCAGAGGGATGGTTGGAAAGAAAGAGGCACAGAGAGTCATCGGGAGTCACAGAGAAACACAGAAGCAGACAGGGAGTCAGGGTATGAAACAGGGGAATAGAGAGACCCACAAAGAACCCGAGAGAGAGACCTAAAGACACCCAGAAACACAGGAGAGTAAAAGAAGGAGAGACACAGAGGGAGCTAGAATTGAAGAGAAGCAACGGAGCAACTCACAGAGACAGGGACAGAGAGATCAGAGACAAAGATAAAAAGAGAGCAGAGCTCAGGAGCCCATGAGGAGACACAGCTGGTGATGAGAAAGACAAAAAGGCATTTTTATAACCTTCCCAAATGATCACCATCACCGACTATTCCCCCCTCAGGTAACGTGGGTGGGGCCGGAGCCTCAGGTCCCCCTGTCTCTCTGCACCTCCAGTGCTCTGCTTACCTACAAGAGACAAAGTCATTGTGCCCTGAGTGCCCCTAATGCTCCCTTGCCTTCATTCCCGTGTGCTGGAACATGGTGTCCCCGGGGTGATTGCATGTAGGAACCAGTCCCCACAGCCAAGAACATCAGGGCTGCAGGCGATCCCTGAGAGCAGAGCACAGACATGCTTCAGCTTCATGAGTTTCAACCCCAGTTTAGCAGCCTGGACAGCACCAGCCCCAGACAAGCCCATGCTCACCCCGAAGTAACCCCACCCCCAGGCTGAGCTCCCAAGAAGCACTTGCTTAGAGCTGAGCCTGGTGAAGACGCCACAGCCTACAGCCCCGTGTTAATTCCAGGATGTCCTTCAGAGAGCCTGGTGAGCTCATTTCGGCTTTTCTAGACTCCTGGGCATCACAATGTGAGTGGCGTCCCTAGGCCACCCCCTCAAGTTGTGGTTCAGCATCAGTGTCAGCCCACACATGACCTTGCTCTTTTTGCTCTTTTTCACTTGCCTTTTTTTGTTTTTTTTTTTTTTGAGCCAGAATCTTACTCTGTCGTCCTGGATAGAGTGCCATAGAGTCATAACTCACAGAAACCTCAAACTCTTGGGCTCAAGAAATCCTCCTGCCTCAGCCTCCTGAGTAGCTGAGACTACAGGTGCCCACAACAATGCTTGGCTAATTTTTCTATTTTTGGTAGAGACGGGGTCTCGCTCTTGCTCAGGCCGGTCTCAAATTCCTGACCTCAAGCGATCCACCTGCCTTTGCCTCCCAGAGTGCCGGGATTACTGAGTGCGACCACACTCAGTCCTTTCCCCAGCCGCCCTTTGCCGTGGTTACACGGCATCGCCTCGTGTTCAGTACAAGTCCTTCCAGTCACCTTCCATGCAGCGACCTTCATACAGGCACATCATGGACTGCACTGCTCTTCCTGTGCTGCCACATCCTCACCTAAGGGAGTGTGGGGCGCACCCTCCAGTCCACGTTCACTCACCACATCTCTGTAGTAAAAGTGGTGACGTGGTGGTTAGCATGCTGCCTGCCTGCTCGTAGCAGGTGGGCCATGAATAGCTTGAAAAAAGTGATGGGTTTTGATTTCCATGTTTAACCCTCTTCCTCACAACAACATATGGCCAGTGAGTAAGTTCCACTCACAGGGGTCAGTGTCACTCCTCTGGACTTCCGGACGAACCTGCTGGAGACCAGAGTTATCCTGGGGTGAGCGCTGGGATTGGAGACCTGGGTTTGAATTCTTAGTTCTACTACACATTTGTAATTGGAGGGGGTCTCTATTCAATCACTTATAAGATATAGGCAACAAAAGCTACCATGCTTACCTCTCATGAGGGTCAAATGAGCTAGAACGTGGAAAAAGTTTTGTAAATGGCAAGATTTTAATCCTCTACCTTTATTTTAGGCTGTGTCTACTGTCGTTAACTCACAGGACAGTACCAAGGAGTTCATCTTCAGCTCCCTGGGGAACAGTGCCTGCCCACATGGTGGGTGGGAACGTGATCTTTTCTCAATGCCTGAATGATCTGGGTCCCCTCCCTCACCTCTCTCTGTTCTAATAACTACCTGAATTCTTGCGTCTCAGCTTGGTCTCCCTTTTCAAGCCGGACCTTTGCATCCTTAGCAGAGAGGACAGAGAGTTACCACCTTTTTGATGACCTTCATTGCTTCCTTGAAAGTGGACTATATGTCCTGAACCTCTGACTGAATGAATATGGCTATCTCCAGGATTCAATTTCCTTTGGATATTTTGATCACAACACATTCCTTAATTCAAACTTTCATTTTCATATCAAGTCAATGGAAAACAAATAAGTAACAGTTCTGTATAACAGAGCATGAGAGAGGGAAGAATTTCTAACTTATGTGGTGTCTGAGATTAAATGGAAACCTTCTGGCTGGGTACAGTGGCTCACGCCTGTAATCCTACCACTCTGGGAGGCCAAGGAGGGTGGATTGCCTGAGCTCAGGAGTTCCAGACCAGCCTTAGCAAGAGCAAGGCTCCATTTCTACTAAAAATAGAAAAATTAGCCAGGTGTTGGGATGCATGCCTATAGTCCCAGCTACTTGAGAGGCTGAGGCAAGAGGATCTCTTGAGCCCAGGAGTTTGAGGTTGCTGTGAGCTATAGTGATGCCATGGTACTCTACCCAAGGCAACAGAGTGAGACTGTGTCTCAAAAAAAAAAAAAAAAAAAAAAGGAATGAAAGAAAAAAAGAAAAGAAAAAAAGGGAATGGGAGAACCTTCTTCCCTGGGCTTTGGAAAGATGGGGGAGAATGAGTTAGAGGCCTGGCACCGGAAGGCAGGATTAGAGTTGAAGCCACTTGATTGATACTGATTAATAAACATCCACCTAAACAGTGTCCCTTCCCATAGTTTTGAACTCAACCTGGAGCTCAGAGGTCAGTCCCTTAGGCTGCCCACCAGTGCCCTCCTATGAGGAGGAAGGGGCTTTTGAATATCCAGCAAATTTCCCAGGAGAAGGAGCATTATTTTTGTTTTCTCCAAGTGCTTCGTCCTGGCCTTACATTGTGAATGGAAACAGCTTTGAAATTTCAGCTACATTTTAGCCTAAATTTCCAAACCTTTGCTGTTAATCCTTTTTTAATTGGCATGGAATGTATCTCCAGTTATTAATAGTGTACATTTTGGAGTCTAATTACTCATCACATTTCTACCATTAAAAATGGTTTTAGATGTTGTTGGGTTTTTTGTTTTTCAATGAGCTGTTTACTCCACTGATAACGACACTGTGGATGAAAGAGGAGATTCAAAAACAGCCCCAAATACTCACGAAGAAATAGCCCTGCTGTTGATAAAAATAATAGCCTCATGTACGGCAGGGGGTGGTAGGAAAGCCTAAATTTATTGCTGCTGCACTGAGTGCACAAATGTCACTTCTTTAAACAGGGAAATCAGTTTTTAAGCCTAGGTTAGCATCCAGAATCTCTGGTTGTCTGCATAATATTGGATTCTTCAAGGCTTCGATGGTGCCCGGGGGTGGGACGTTTTGCATGCAAATTGCAAACTATATAATATTAAAGATGTTGGAAAAAAATGAAGGCTGCATGCTCATCCTTTTTTTTTTTTTATTTTATTTTTCAACCTTTCCAGTCCTGCAACTTCAGCTAACACTTATTGAGCACATACTATGTCTTAGAAGCTTTTTGTGTCATTTTAAATTCATGACAGTTATCTGAAAGACTAATATTATCCAATTTTTGTAGTCAAAGAAACAGAGGCTTAGAGAATTCAAAGGACTCAACTCACTGCCCTACCTCAGAACTTCTCAAACTTGGACATGAATCAGAATCCCCCAGAGGGTTTGTTAAAACAGGGGTTGCTCGGCCCCGCCCCCGTGTGTGGTTCAGTAAGTCTTCCAGTGGGGCCCGAAAGTGTATGTTTCCAACTCGTTCCCGGGTAACACCAGTGCCACTGGTCGGGGGCCACGCTCTGACAATCCCTGCTCTCCTGCAGGCTGCCTCCTCCTCTGACTCTCACACTTCAGAGCTGGAAGGGATTTCAAGAGCTCATTTGATTCACATCTGCTCTTAGACAGGTAAAATATTAGTTATACTTATTTTATAGACAAGTCTTTAGAGAGTTGTTGGGGGTGGCCGAGGGAGGGAATGTCCTGCCCAAGTTGGCCAGGTGGTAAGTACTGGACTATTCTCATTTCATTAGGTTGACCTTGAGCAGATAAGGCACTTTTAAGTCATAAGTTCATCCCATGGCCTAATTCTCCACTCTGCCATGTAGGCCAGGTCTCAATTGGAAGCATGTCAGCTGGTTAGAGCCAGCTCCTTCCAGATCCCAGGCTCAAGACCCAACTGTCATGATGGGAGAAGAGGGGAGGGGAGGTAAGGGGTTTTCTTACTTCTTACCTCTTTCCATTCACTGTCGGCCTGGGTCTCAACTGCACCAAAGCCCTCCACTCAGACGAGCTTACTCTGGTTATTCTCAGTGTAGTGAGGGCCCAGTGGGGCTGAGGATGACACCATCATTTCATTGTGGACTTGTATGCACCCCGTATCACCCTATCAACTAATATCTTTTAGTAATTTAATAAGTTATTGTCTTCCTTTATATTTTTGCACCTGCAAAAAGTCTAACTGAAAGGAAAATGCTAAAACATCTCAATAGAAAGATTAAAGACACACTTTCTTTAAGACTGTTGTTACATTTACTCAATTTTTCAAATGAAAACAAGCTTGGAAAGAGAGACCTGTTCACCTCTGAGTGACTCTGTGGTACCCATGTAGAAGCTGAACGAGATAGCACAGCCTTTCTCAAAGAACAGACGAGAGTGGAACCCTGGGTGCGTGGTCAAGCTGCGCCTCTCTGGGGCAGCCTCATCCCCACCCGGAGAACTCAAAGGTGTGGGGCACCCACACACAGCCTGGGTCTGAAGTTAAGGAAGCCTCTGTCTTCAGAGGCTCCCACCAACCCCCTCCCCAAGTCCCCATCCTCCTGAAGCCGGTGCTCCCTACGTTGAGGTGACTGCAAAAAAAAAAAAAAAAAAAAAAAAAACCCAGACCTGGGCATTTCATGCCCCCTGTAGGATCTTCCCTGGGAACATTGACCAAAGATAAAGCCCACATCCCCGGACAAATCCAAGGGCAAGAGCTGAGGCCAGGTTTTCCTCTAATTATCACTGATTGATGGCTCTTATTTTGGTTCCAAGCTGTCTCCAAATATTTATGAAAAGAAGCTGTGCACGTATAAAGCCACAATCAGTGAAAAAAAGACAGCACCGTATAGGGTTTCTCATCCAGTGTCAGGATAGGATTTCAAGGGAGACGGAGGAAAGAAAAATATGATTGCCATGGAGACACAAGTACCTTTCATTCCTGTTCTCAATACAGTCTCAGTGCCCCTCCCTACGTGTTCATTGCACTTGAACTTGCACGTTTAGACACCGAAGCATCTCTAAGTCTGAAAGCTGCATCTAAGACATGAGAAGTCCCGAAGGCAGGCGAGAAGAGCCAAGACTCAGAGGACAGGCAGCCGGCTGGGTGCCAGCCAGGGACAGCCTGTGCTCTTCACTGTCACACACGTGTATGCCTGGGGCAGGGCAAGGGACAATTTCCATGGAGGACTTCCCAAGTGCCAGAACCTAGGACAAGGTTCCCGCCACTCACAGAAAGGCTGGGACACTAAAGTAAGTCTATGAACTGGGTCGATTTCTGAATCCAATTGAGGCCTCAGACTCCTTTTCCCTCGGTTTCCCTCCAGCTTGAAATTCTGATTCCATAACAACATTTCTCTCTACTCAGCCCTAAGGACTTAAACAGTCAGCTCGTGAAGAAAATGTATTGATATTTTTGTAATTCTTGTAAACCTGAAATAGAGCTCAATTCCTGACATGTCCTCCTGCTTTCCTCTCTGTTGTTCTTGCTCATTCTTGTTCCCTGCCTGCTCTTATTCTTCCCTCCGTTTTTTTCTTCCTCTTTTCTCACTTCTTTCTTCTCTGAAGGCTGTAAACGCCCCATGAGCATTTCTGCAGCTCATACCCCTCAGAGAGCTAAGCGGGGAGGGCTGGTTGGGCAAATGTCACACGTATGCTGGGTGATTACGTTAATCAGCTTAGGGTGCCATGGCAAAATGCCACAGGCTGGAGCACGCAAACAACAGCAATTTATTTTCTCACAGTTCCTGGATTGTAGACAGCCGCCTACGCGTGTCTTCATGTGGCCGTTCCTCTGTGTTCTCAGAGAGGGAGCATGAGCTCTGTTCCTCTTTAATAAAGACACCATTTCCATCAGCCTGTGTTCTCACTTAGCCTTTATTATCTCCTTAGGGACCCTATGTCAAGGTACAGTCATTCACTTTGGAGGTTAGAAGCTCAACATATGAATTTGGGGTGCGGAGGGTGATTCCATCCTTAGCATTGATCTAGGATGAGCCGTGAGTCTTTCTGCACCTTCATCCCCATCAAGAAAATGGAAAGCTTGGGCAAAATGATCTCTTAGCTCCTGTGTCATAACTTCAGCCTCTTCTTTTCCCCCAAGGAGCCAGAAGAATCATTGCTGGCACCCCTGCGATCCTAACCACCTCCACAGTCACCCTCCGTGGTGTTTTCCATCTGGCTCCACAGAAGGTGTGAGATTTTCTAGGACAGTTGAGGGTCCTCTTTCCACGAGGAAATGAAGGCCTCAGAAGCTTCCCGGCCAGTGAGCAGCCCAGCTAAGTGGCACCAACAGGCGCTGATGAGCAAGTTCCCGACCACGTCAGATTGTATTAAAAAAAATCAGCACATTGTACCCTACATATGCATGAATGTATTCATGATCTATGTGTATTTGATTTGATTAAAAAAAAAAAGAGGTACTTAGAGCACTTCCATGCTCTCCGAGGACGCCCGACAGCAGTGAGCAATACGAATCTTAGTAACAAATCACATCACAAAAGCTGGATCTGCCTGGGGATGAGCTTTGCAAATGTAAAGGGATAGAGTGGCTTTGATGCTGTGGACCAGAGGGATACTTCCAGCCACAGCCTGGGGAAAGCATGGGATGGGCAGGCAGAGCCGAGGGAAGAATGCAGTCGCACAGGAAGACATGTTTGTGCAGAGAATTAAATCAGCAGTTAGCTCTGAGACACAGCGTGCTGAAGTCTGTCTCACTGCTCCCATACTGAGTGGATCTTGGTGCCTGACACACATGGGTCTGAGGTATTATTTGGAGAGAGTGATGCTGAGGTCAGAGTGAGTTCTTTACTCAGCAACAACTCCGCCAACGGTGAGCAGGCATGCAGGGCTGGTTCCGCCCCACAGCATGTGTGCTGTGAAATATGAGGCTTCAGATCAGGAAATAAGCCTCTCTGTCTGGTTCTTGCTTGGTCCTCCAGCCTCGTCTCCATGCAGGCAAAGATTAAGCCAATGTGCACTGATTTAGCAATTCCAGTTGAAATGCTTTTGCATTAGTTGCTAAGCAGCCTCAGTCCTGATTCTTCCTCCGAAAGCCCCCAAATTTCCCAAGGTCCATTAGCTAGAACAATGCCTGGCCTTGCTAGGCATCTCCTGTTTCACTGGACGGCACCTGTAACAGACAGAGATGGCTACCCAGATGCCTGTAGGGAAGGATTTACCATTCCATGGCGGGAACGAGTCAGATGTTATCCACTATTTGGTTTGACTGTGGATAGCCTGGGCCATGCTCTTCTTGAGATGACCACATCAAATAGACTAGAGGGCCTGGACAGCAGCATCACTTATACCACAATGCTACCGACAATGCCTGGCTCATTAGGAAAAGCCTAATAAATATTAGTTGGGTATCTAAATGAAACCATAAGTGAATGGTGACTGAGGCTGACTTTCAAAAATCTCGGGAAAGATTCTGATGACCTTTAGGGGTGTTTTGATTATCATGTCATGAATTCCAGGTCAAATCCAGTACATCAATGCTGCCATCACCGACATAAGCCCTCAGTTTCTCAAGGCAGCCACTTGGATTGACTCACACTGATTCGAGTGCTGTTTTAGCTAAAACCACTTTCATTATTTATAGCCACATTTTTTTTCTGTAAGTTTGTTTTGTTTTGTTCTGTATACTAATAAAACACAGAATCCAAGATCTCCCAAATTATAGGTCAGTAGTGGTGGATCTCAACAAGCAAAACAGGGGAATTCTATGGCTAAGGACGTGGCCCTCATGGCTGAATCCACATCACTATTATTGTGTGTGTATATATATATATATATCTCACACTCTTAGAGTGATGTATATGATTGGGGAAAGTGGGTTGAATAGAAGGGGTAAAGTGGTTTGAGTACCATGCTGTCTATCACTTCTGTAAAGGTCTCTCATCCATTTTCTCATCAAAGAGTCTGTTCCCTTTTGAGTCCAGCCAATCTTGCAGGCTCCCCAGGAGACTTAACGTTTCATCATGGAAACAGTCAATATTGCATCCCAAGGTTCAGAACCTCAATCTATACTCAAGGTCCCAGGAACAATTTCTTGTGACTTCTGTGACTTGCATTTACTTGCGACTTGGGAATCAAATAACCAAGTTCAAGCTCTTTCTAAACTTATTGTCTCAGAACACTTTCCCAATGCACCCAGATCCAGAGCCTGAATGCTTTCTTTAAAAAAAGTTTCTTTTTAATGTTAAGTTTTGAAACTTGAACTTATTAGTTATTTCCTCATTAGCTATGTTATTAGAAAAATACAGCTGGGGAAATAAGAGAAGAGGGCAGAAAACCTTCAAGTAATTTTCTTTTTTTTCCCTCTACCAAGCAACCTTCATATTAATGTCTGGCTAACCCTTGAGTGAGAAGGAGTTTGTATTTAATGGCTGCATGGTACCCCAGGGCAGGAGAGTGGGAAAGAGGTTCTAAATGACAATCATAAAAATAATGATGGTGCAGTATATTTGAGTAGATTTCAGAATTCATGGCATGATTTCATGTTTTCACTTGACTTCTCACAGCAGCCCTAGAAAGACTGGCTAATCAGTGAGACCAGTTACTGGAAAGAGCAAAGGTTTAGAATTAGACATCATGGCTTCCAGTTCCAACCGTGCATTTATTAGCTCTGTGAACTTCGTCCAACTCCAGGGCTTACCCCTGCATCAGTTTCTTTATAACTAAGATAATAATGTCAATCTCAGGCCTGCATCATTCCCTTAATTAGGTACCTATTAGGGTCTAGCTACCTGCTTAAGTGTGGGGATGCACTGGTGGAAAAGATACATCCACAAAAATAATGTGAAGAGTAAATGGATGAACCTGCCTAAAGTACCCAGCATATGACAGATGTTCAAACAATGGGACCACCCCCTATATTTTATTTTATAGGTGAAGATATTAAATTCAGAATAGTTCTATGATTTATCCCTGGTCACATACCTAGTAAGTGACAAAGGCAGAACTTGACACTAGACATCTTATTCAAGGTCCTGACCAAAAACTGAGACTTCAGTTGGAATTTTGAAAGAGCCTCTGGTAAGATATAACTGTTTGCAGATGTGTAGGTCAAGTTAGGGAGCCTAGAAGAAAATGCTGAGGCATGTAGAGACTAGCCACATCCTACAACGACTAATGGGGGAGGGGGGGAGTTGTGAAATGTAAAGTCCACCCAACAGGATCCAGAGTCATGGAAGAACACAGCCCCTGTCAAAACCACTCTCAAGCCGGGAGGCAGCAGAAAACAAGGAAATCCCTAGACGTATATCTCCTCACTCTCTAATCTACAAGCACTCCTCACTGGCCACACTTCAAGAAAGCCAAGGCCAGAAAGGCCAGAAGCTGCAGTCTGCAGAAGCATACAGAAGTATAAAGAAAGGTACAATCTGCCTTTTCACCCCTGTAATCCGCACCCTTTGATCTACAAATTATACCTATTTTATCTCAAGACCCAGAATCCCAACAACAGTTGTGCCATCCAGCTTGGAATCCATGAGCCATGATCTTTCAAAGATGGACGATGCTGTTTTAGTACAGTGCTTTGTGACGGGTCTTCTTGAAGTACGGATCTGTAAACTAAAAAAACAATTATCGATTTCCAAAGCACACAGCATGCAATGGCGAGACAGACTGAAAACAATTATATAAACACATTTTAAAAGGGAAGAAGAGGAGGTGCATAGTGGTCCCTAGTCCACAGCAAGTCTGAAATCCAGCTGGACTCCTGATAGAGAAATTTGTCTTGATTGGGGCCTGGGTTTGCCTGCAACTCGTGAGTTCCTGGTTCGCTGTTCTATCACTTCTCTCATTGAAAAGCCTCTGTCCTCGAAATGTCAACAATGTAACCTACAAGTGTAAGTGCACTTATATTAATCTGAAATTTTTTTAAAAATATGTATTAGTGAAAAAAAAAAAAAAAGGAAAATGAAAAGGTTCTGTCCTTTCTTTTTTATTGCTTCAGGTTCATTGAGGGTACAAAGAATTGGGTTACACTGTTTGCTTGTTAGGGAAAGTCCAGTCCCTCTTGATCCTGCAATCCCATTACTAGGCACCCATCCAGAAGAAAAAAAAAATTATTTTATCATAAGGACATTTGCACTAGACTATTTATTGCAGCTCAATTTACATCACCAAAATGTGAAACAACCTAAATTCTCACCAACACAGAAATGGATTAACAAGTTGTGGTATATGTATACCACAGAATACTGTTCAGCCATTAAAAAAAGAGAGAGAGAGAGAGACTTTATATCTTTTGCATTAACCTGGATGGAGGTGGAACACATCCTTCTTAGTAAAGCATCACAGGAATGGGGAAGCAAGAATCCAATGTACTCAATTCTAATATGATACCTTTTTTAAGGGGGTAAGATGAAAGCAGTTTCTCTCACTATGATTCCTAATGAACCAGTAACATGTGTTTCTTCTGGCATCACCACTTTGAACCCGGCTAGTTTAGGGCTTTCGGTGCTGGGGGGTCATGTCTCCACCGGAGAAAACCGTAACACCATTACACAGGAAGCTCAGACGATCACGTGGCCACTTGGGGTCCCTTGTGCCACCAGGACTGAAAGCAAAGAAAGGGGCTGTTGAACAAACTGGGGTGACTGACCCTATCTATAGAAAGGATGTTGGCTAACAAAACCCAAGAGTCGGGGAGAGCTGGAGCTCAGAAATCATTCTGGGTACTGCCTGTGCTCCATGGGCTATGACAACAATTACTGGGAAACTGGAACAACCCAATACAGACAGGATAGCAAACAGTATGCAGACCCTCAGCAAGAAAGTAAGCAAGCAAGATGCCATGATCATGTGAGGTACTTAGTGAGGGCAGAAGGAACATGAAGTGGGGTCACAGAGGAAGTTGTAAATATCAGAAACATCAGCCACGGACACTGACCATGTGCAGATCTGAGGACTCTGAAGGGTCATTTTTGCCTGGATGCAAATGTATTTATTACAAAATATTTTGTTTATCCTATTACCTTACTAATTATATTAAATACAATACAAAATGTTTTAATAGTCTTTAACTTTATATCTTATTATTTAAATTATAAGATACGAAAGGGAACATGGGATTCAGCTAGAAGGATAAAGGGACATATTTGCACCCTATTTGCGGGATCTACTTAACATATTTTTAGCTACGAAAGAGAATAGAATATGTCATTATGTAAAGTTGAAACATGATTTTGTACTTACTGAATTTCTAAGTTTAATATTCAATTTAAAAAATAGAGTTGCATGAATGCCCAGTTGATAAGGGGTGGATGACTGGTACATTTTGCTCCATCAACCATGCTGGGAAGTGTGCTTCCTCAAATCACCTTCCCTTTGTGGTACGAGATGAGACTTGGCCCAAAGAGGAACTTGTATGAAATTTGGAAGTCTTAGAAGCTGTTTGTGGTCGGAGTGACAGATGGAGAGATGGAGAGGTTTCTGTGCTGTGCTCTCTCTCCCCTCCTCCACATTTCTCTCTTCTTCTGGATGACTTGCCCATCCGGCAGTCAGCACCGACTGCCACATATCCCAAGCCATTTTAAACCATTTTAAGACAAATTAAGCATCTAGATGACTGTCATTTCCCAAGTGGCTCCAGGTATGAACAGCAAAAGTCTCACCTATATGAGATCAGACCAATTTTCAGGCCTGCCCGATTGTGAGCAAATAAAAATAGTCTTTGTTTTAATGATGAAGCCAGTAAATTTAGGATACTTTTTATGTTTTCACAGATAAATAATACAGGTGTGGTTGGTATAAGCAGTGACAGATGTTAGTAAATAAATATTTTTCAGTGGATAAAATCAGTATTTAAATATAATTGAGCCTTAAACAACAGAGATTTGTGCTTCCTGAGTCCACTCCTACATGGATTTTTTTCAGCAAAAGTTACATCATGTGTGTCTGCCTCTGCTGCCTGCCCTTCCAGCTTCTCCACCTGTTTAACTTTGCCATCCCTGACACAGGAAGACCACCCCCCTCCTCTTCCTCAGCCTACTCAACATGCAGAGCCCAAGGAGGAGGACTCCAGGGTGACCCATGTCCATTTCATGAGTGTAAATACATTTTCTCTTTTTTTCAATTTTCTTAATAGCAATCTCTTTTTTCTAACTTATTTTGTTCTGAGACTACAATATAAATATATAAATATAAGTATGTGTTAATTAACTGCTTGTATTATCAATAAGGCTGTGGTCAATACTAGGCTATTGTACTTAAGCTTTGGGAGTCAAACATTACAAGTAATTTTTTGACTGCACAGGGGGTGAGCTCCCCTACCCTTCTGTTCAAAGGTCAACTGTACATATAAATATTATATTTTAAAAATTGTGCTCTGAGCTAGTAGCATAAATAACTAGATTTATTAACGGGTGCTATAAACCTTAAAGGATCTTTTTCCCACCAACTTAGTAAAGGCGCACCTTGGGCAGTGTGTGTGTGTCCGTGAAGGTGTGTCTGTGTGTGTTTACTGGCGAATCTCTGACACTTATCACCAGGTCTGTATACCCCATACAGTCATATAACAATCCTGTGACAGCTGTTAAATTAATGTCAGATATGGCATATGTGCACTACAGAGCCAGATTATGTGAGTTTAGCTCCTGGCATGATACATTTATGGTTTCTTTTACATTGGGCAAGTTTTTTAGCCTCTCATGACTCATTTCTTCATCTATGAAAGTAGGGTAATAATTTACTATTGTCTAAAGCTGTTGGGAGAACCGAGTGGTTTAGACCAGCACATGTTTAGAATAGCGCATGGGATATGATAAGTGTTCAGTAACTATGCATATAAAACAATCTTCAGCCTCTATTTCTTCATCTATCAAAAAAATTGCAATCATTGCACCACTCTCCTGGAGCTGGGACATTTGCCGAGAACATACATGCAAAAAACTCTTGGCTCAAGGTCCAGCTCATGAGGGACTTTAATAATATTTTTCTTTCCTTCCTTTCTTCTCTTCTCCATTTTTTCTCCTCAGCAACATGAACCTGGGAGTGTGCTGGCTTCACAGCCAAGGAAAATCCATTCATATTGATGTTGCATGAGGATCAAACGAGACGCATGCACATACCAGATGCTCTTTACATGAAAAAGGCCTGCAGATGTTTTTCCTCTTCTTTATTTCTTATTTGTTTTTCAATTTTTTTACAGCAGATCTTCCATAGAGACAGTGGGGTTCTCTTCACACATCTGTCTTTAGGGCAAAGCTGCCCTTTAATAACTCGCTCCCCAGGCTTGGCACCTGTAGCTCAGCGGCTAGGGCACCAGCCACATACACTGGAGCTGGCGGGTTCAAACTCAGCCCGGGCCCCCCAAACAACAATGACAACTACAACCAAAAACTAGCCAGGCATTGTGGTGGGTGCCTATAGTCCCAGCTACTTTGGAGGCAGAGGCAAGAGAATCACTTAAGCCCAAAAGTTTGAGGTTGCTGTGAGCCATGACTCCATGGCACTCTACCAAGGGTGACATAGTGACACTCTGTCTCAAAAAACAATTTAAAAAGAAAAAACTCGGTCCCATGTGCTTCAGTTTGTTCATTTGCAAAGTGAGAGTTCTAATAAAGGCAGATTGGAATAAATTTCATTGAGAAAACATCACCAAAAAAGAGATGCGGAAGGCATATATAGAAGACAAGTTCTGATCATGTCACCCCTCTGTTCCAACACTTCAGAACCTCCCCCTGGGTAAGGGCAGGGGAAAAACTCCTTAAAGCCTATCCTCTAGAGCCTTGCAAAATCAAGAAAAGCCACATGGCCAACCCCAGGTGTTGCCAAATACAACTTCGTCATCAGTACCAAAACACCTTCTAATCCCCCAACGTGTGCGGATTTCCCAGTTTTCAGGCCTTATCTCGTACCTTGCTTTATTCTTGGAAAACTCTTTTCTGAGATATTTTTCCTACAGAAAAGCCCTTATTGAAGTCTTCCCAGACCACAGTTGAAAGGTTGTGACTCCCTCCTGTTTACTCCCACTGCATGTTGCTTGTGCCGTCATTGCTGATGTGAATTATACTCCATCTGGGACCAGGAGGAAGGGAAGCTTCTCCCCTACTTGTCTATCATTTCTTCACAAACGAGGACAATATCACACTCACTTTGGAATTCCCTATCACAGGCAACATATTGTCTTGCAAATGTTAAACATTTAATAAATATTTCTTCAATGACTTCATAAATGAATAGATGGATTTGAAGAGAGACCCACATATAAGAAATAATTTTGTTTGGGGATAAAATATTAGAAGTCATCAATTGAGCCATTCATTTGTTTTTAAAAAGCTAAAATCTGAAATTTGTATCTTATTCAATTGAAGAAAAATGAATGCAATTGGAAAATGATAAATGGAAAACCAAGGACTTTAATTTTCTTATTAGATTGTCTGGTTGCAACTTGACCATTATGGACAAATAAATAATTACTATCAGCCTTGGTAAGGTGTAAATGGTAACTAAATATAGCAATTTGAAGGAGATTGCACTACGTAAATAGTATTGATTTTCTTTGTTTGTTTGCATTAGAGTAAATCACTATTAGAAAATAGCCTTCCAAGTCAATGGTTCTAATTTAAAATCTAATTATTTTAATTATTCCCCAAAGCAATCATGCTATATTCTATCCATATATCACAGGGAAGCATTCTGAGCCAATGTACATTCACGCTGCTCTGGAATCCCAAACAGACACAGATTCTTCAGCTCATCACTCTCTGCCTGTATGAACGCCACCCAGGTCAAACCCTATCTTCTCCCGGAAGTGCCCACTCCACCACTACCACAGATGGGCCCAACATCTACATTTGCATTGTCGCTGATTTCATGTAAATTTATCCCTGACTAAAGCCACCACGGTGAGGCAAAGTGAAGGTGACTGGTCTGCAAAGCCTTGCACTGAGAGTCCCAACTCAAGCTCAGACTGGATCAGATATGTTTGAGCAGATGAGTGAGACAGGGGGAATGACTCTCATACACAGAAGGAGGAAAATACTTTTGCATATGCATTTGAGGGCAGGAGAAGGACTAATTGTTTTTTGGTTTTTTTCATCCCTCAGCCCCAAGGACTTGTGTCAGCCCTGAAAACAAAGAGGCTGACTCAATTATCCTTGGGACACAAGGGCACAACCTCACCTGTTAGGTGCTCAGTGATGACATTATGGTAGCTCAAAGTGCCCTGATACCCTGAGACAGAAGCAAATGCTCCCTGATCCCCCTCCCCGATGCTCAGGGCTCCCCAGAGGCAGCAACTTTTGCAGACTTATCAGTGTTCTATAAGCTGTTGTGAAGTCAATTGACATCCCTGCCATGTGTGTCAACCAAAAGGAAACAGAGCAGATACGTGAACGCTGAAGAAAGATCTTGGGAGCCCATGAAACACCAAACTTTCAGGTTCCAAGAAAACAGGGGGAGGAATGAGCCACTGAAATGGTCATTACCCAACCTCAGATTTATTTCTGTAGATCTAGTTTGAGTGATGAATCCTGGAGAAAACAAAAAGGAGGCTCTTTAATTATCACAAAGCCCACTTGGAGAAGAGGAATTGGGATTTTAAACAACTGTAGGGATGCGAGGAACAAAAAACACCCACCTGGTGGGCTGCAGGAGGTCAGCAGAGCTGATCAAGGAGCAGATACGCTGCCTCTGGCAGTGGTGAGCACAGGCTCGTCAGAAGTGTGTGAGTGACTGGATCCCATGATCGATACTGAGCTAAACCTTGGGCCAGGTAGAAAACCAGCAGTCTAAGAAAGTAGAGAAGCTAACTCAGGATGATTCCAGAGAGGAGAGATAAGACTTGTTAGCTGAAGCTACAAAGAAATCAATTTTAGCCGATTAGAAAGAACTTATTACCAGTAAAGTAAGAAGCCACCTGAGTTGGGGAAATAGCTCTTTATCGCCAGCTGTGTCCAAGGAGAACTTAGCTGACCATATAACAAGGTTGCTTTGTTCTGGATACAATTTGCAAAATACTACTGTGTGTACAAGTGCTTAAATATTTTTTAACAGCTAAGCTTCTCATCAAGTGATCTGAGTTGTGGAATTTCAGTGACGATCATGAGTCTAATTTCCATGTGGACCAATTTATAGATGCAAAGCTCAGAGGACTTGGTTCTGCTGGGGGAAATGAGTTGGTTCTTCTCTTTACCTTGACGTTGTGCCCAGGGGGGATGTCCCTCAGCTGAGAGCAGGCTCCGCTCGGGCCACTGAGAGGACCATTCTGCCTGTGGCCTCTCTTCTTTTCATGACTTTCCAATAAATAGAAACTCGTCTCACAGAAAAACCTCTCTTCATCGTCTGGGTCATAAATTACCCCTGAAGGAACTCATTAGCCAAAAAATGAAGGGGTGGAAAGAGAAAGGGGGAAGGGAGAGAAGGAAGGCGGGAGAGAGGGCAGACACAAAGATAAACACAGAGAAAGACACAGGAACCCCACGATCAGAGTGCCCCTCTGCAGGTGGAGACGAGCAGCCTCCACTCACATAACACCCTACCGAACCAAGAATAGACCCCTCATTCTACTCTCTTTTCTGTCATTTGCCAGAACTGCAAAGATGCATGAGCCAAAGATCTTAAAAAGAATTCAAACTTGATTCCAAAGCCACCATATGGTAGGCTGGAAACCCAGCTCTCGAGCATATGTGCCCAACAGCAACTGAATTCGAACAATTACACTGAAATTGCAAGAGCAGAATAGCTGAATGCACCTGTCTTCAGGAAGGGCCAGGGCCTTTCTAAGCTTCAAAATCTTACCACCTCACCTGGGTGCTCTTTGGGGCACTTCTTAGTTCATAGACCCTGGGGCTAAAATCCTTTGACCTCACTAAGACTTCTTTATGAACTAATACAGTGCATCCACTTTACCAATGTCAAACATTTGAAAGAATAAGGCAGGCTACAAGAGCTGAAAGGGAGGGATTTCAGAGACCATCAGATAAAACAGCTTCACTTTTCAGATGAGAATATTAAACCCAAGGATACAAACTCACGACTACAACTTGAATTTCTAGTCTCTAACTCAGCTTTTGGGTTGCTGCTGCTGTTCTGTTTTGTTTTTCCCCTGTCATTATTTTAGTTAACATATAAATTTTTCCAGAACGTTTCGGGACTCCTATTTTCTTCAATTGCGCTCTGATAGGCTCGTGATAGATTCAGTCAGTGTTGCTGACTATCCCTAAGTTACATTTATTTTGAAATAAGACAAAATCTACAAAAGTTCCATTGGGTCAGAGATAAATGTCATCACAAAGCAACTCCACTATTGCGCATTTTTTTGTTATTAACTTTGCTAAAGTTCTCAGCACACTTTGTAATTCCTTGTCCTACTTATTCCAGAAGAATAGCATCAAGGGTCACTGATGCCTGTCTCTATTCAGTAAGCAATTTTAGAAAAAGTGAACTCTATTCCATCCTCTCTCTGATTCCAAGTCATATCTATCTCTCTCTCTCTCTCTCTCTCTCTCTCTCTCTCTCTCTCTCATTTTTATGTTCCATCTCCATAGCCACACACAGAACTCAAACTGCTGAAATAAACTAAATATTTCAATTCACAGTGGAGAGGGAGGTTTGGATCAGGCCTTCCAATCAGCTGTCTCAGGGCCCTTTGAAACCCAGCCAAGGCCACTGCGAAGTGAATGCTCCTGTGCCTAATAAATAATGGTAGTGATGGACATGAACCCACAGATTTGCACATATGCCCATGAGTTCTACTGATATGATAGAATCAAATAAAAGTAGGCATTTAAATCAGGGAGAAGAGATGGTGGACTCTCAACTGATAAATGTAGGAGCAAAGAGGGGCATCTAGAATCATCAGCAGATGAAACTCCAAGGAATAAAGGAGGTAAACATGGTCCACAGGTAAGAGCGTCAGAGTGTGATGAGAAATAGAATCTGTGTCGTCTCAAAGTATCACACTCATGTGTTCACTAGAAGGGGAAAGATGGTGACTTTACAGGGCAGACACCTGACAGACACCGGCTTAACTGAGTGGCCAAGGTGAACATCACCAGTAGGGAGACAGAGCAACGTCATAAACACCTTGGTGTGAGCTCCTGAGAAAGACCTCACTTTATTTTTGTGGCATTCTTGGCAAAAACACATAACTTTGCCCCAATAATAAGGAAATATTGTCCAAATCCAAATTATGGGAAATTCTATAAAGCAACTGATCCTTACTCTTTACAAGTGACAAGATCAAGAAAGGCAGACGCGCCAAAGACGGCAGGTGGCCAGGGAGTGATGACAACATCATGTAGTGTAGGATTTTGAATTGGATTAAAAAATAATAATAATAACATTAATTCAAAAACTTGATGAATTTTGAAAATTGTCCACAATTTAATTAATAATACCATGCCAATGTTAATTTCCTGGTTTTGGTCATCACACTATGGTCGTGCAAGATGTTAATATTGTTAATATGAGAAGAAGTTGGATTATGAATGTGAAGAAGCTATTTATGCTATTTTTGCGGTTTTTCCCTAAGTCCAAAATTAATCTAAAATAACACATTAATTTTAAAAACAAACATGTTACCTTGATTTCCTCCTGTTCCTGTACTTTGTGTATCTGTCTCCCAAAAGCAAGGCTGTCCCTGGTCATAGTACTAATATTTAATAAAATAGCAACCAAGTCCAACACTGATTATCATGGAAAATCCATAAGAAAAAAAGAGCAGTAAGTAATGTCAAAAACAGTCATTCAATCATTCGCCCAGAGGATTATTTTGTAGAATCCTGGAGCTCACATTTTGCTTCTCTCAGCCTGTGGTGAGAAGAGCAAGACTTTAATCCTAACAAGGCAGTTGTGTTTGGAATCAGATATTCCTTATAACATTTATTTTGCTTTTCAAAAAAATCCAAATAATATCATTTTAATTGCTTAACCCCTAAACCTATATTTTTATTATGCCTTGATTCCACCAAAAACAATTTTTACCAACAATGGTATTTTCCAGGAATATAATCCCTATAGTTGGCAGAAAGATAGACTAACACATGCAGATGGCTGTTTCTATGATAAGCTACATTTAAGATTATATTATATAAAGAAATTTTATGTGTGCATAATGGGAAGCGAACTTCCATTTCATAGAAATGGGCCCTAGAATGTCTTGTAAGGAAGACATCCTTCCTTGTCCTATAAGAAGACAACCCCCTGATAATGACCATTGAAGGAGTGTTTACTGGAACCGAGAGACACGCTTGATACTTATCCTGTAGAATCATAGTTCATCTCGTATCAATCCTCTTTTATACACATTTTTTTTAAATGAGAAAATTCAAGTTTGGTTTGTCTATAGCTATTTAATAAATAGAAGAAACCAAGAGCCAAGCCCTGATTGTTCTTTCATCAAACCATACAAGTCTCTTCCTTGTAACAGGAAGACCAAGGTAGCAAGGGTTGAGCATCTTCACAGAGAGGATCAAGATGACTTGACCAGATGAACTCTTTGGAAACATCTGGAGACCTCTGGTCTGAGCATGTGCATGGTGGGGTTTGTCTGGCTGCGTGGGAACTACCTGAGCCCTTGCTGTTGTCCAGCTGGTGTGTCCGTCAGCAGGTCTTCTGGCCTGACAAGTCCCAAGGGACCCAGAAGGCAAACTTAGCCAGCCTTTCATGGGTACAAGCAGTCGCTGCCAGAGGAAGCGACATTGAAGCTTAGTCTTGACAGATGAGTTAAACAGCCAGACAAGGGTTTTCCTGGGGAAGAAAACAATGTGTACACAGGTAAAGAGGCGTGAACTGGGAAGAACTGCAAATAGAACAGTATAGGTAGAGTAAAAGGACACTTGATATAGGGGCAAGTTACAGGTGAGAAACACAGAGAAAGTCCAGTCACACTTTGTACCTCTATAGACCACACAATCTAGCAGAAGAAGCATCCACACACCAGCCTGCCAAGTTTCAAACTGAGTAGCAGAACTCATCCCTGTACGATGTAAGACTCCTTGAACATTCGCCTCCTCCTGTGCCTTTCCACTCTCTTCCACTTCAAGGGCTCTAGGCAACTGCCTCTGAAAAATAAGGAGAAAAACAACTGCCTGCTTCTCAGTACTTGTCAGTTGAAAACCAAATGGTAAGTTTGTGTATTTTTTAATAAAGGCAGCATATAAAACTCTTACACCTGCCCACTGGGTCTTCATTCAGATAAGTAGATTTATCTATTTACCTCTGAAGAAAAACTACCTGGGCACCATCCCCTTGTGTCATTCCACCATGGCGATGACAGCTCAACACCAGTGGGAAGTAGGATCCCAGCGCATCGCCAACTGTGATGTCTTCAGGACTGACTGTGATGATACTGAGTGGTAACTGAGAGTCTGTCTGTGTCAGGCACAGAACTAACTGCTCCGCTGAGATTTTCTCATTTAATCTTTACATCCACCCCAAGAATAAAGGCTCTATAGAATTATTAACTAATTATCTAATAGAGTTATTAACCTCAGTTTGGAAGAAGAAAGTGAGGCACAGAATGGCTAATAATCTGACCAAAAACACTGATAAGTTAGTAGCAGAACCAAGAATTTATGTCAACTTTATCTAGCACCCCAGGCCTCAGGTAACCTATGTGAAAGCCCTACAATGTAGTTAGCGATTATCCTGGGGCGGAAGTATGACCCTGGACCTCTCAAAACTCAACAGTTACAGGCTAAATTGAGGATCACTATTATATATGTGCTGTAGTCTAATCCTTACCCAATTTTCTTATGAGTTGAGAATGTGATCAGTTCGGAATGGCTGTGGCAACTTTTGATAGCAGAGCAGGTTGACTACAGCTTGCAAAAATGTATTATATATTTCTAAGGAGCTGGAAGAGAGGACTTGAAATGTTCCCAACACATAGAAATAATAAATATTCAAAGTGATGGGTACCCCAAATACCCCAGCTTGATCACTACACATTCTCTGCACCTAACAAATATTCACATATTCCTCATGAATATGTAAGACATTGCCTATCAACTTTTAAAAAGAGGGAGCACTGTCTGCTCTTCCCACTGGGTGTCTGTCTGGTGGCACAAATGCTCTGGGGATCTGGTATCTTTGCATGCTGGGAAAGAAGCCAGGCCTCATACTGCCTACGGAGATCACAGGAGGCTCAACACAGGGGAGCAAACTGTGTGGTGCAGAAGAAACATTCCAAGTGGGACGCCTCAATGCTCTTTATCATCCACTGAGTGCTTAGCACTCTGGCCCTGCTGCCCCACCATGTTGTCTAAGACCCTGAGAGCTTGAGTGACTTGTTTGGGATGCACAGCGAGTAGCAGAGAGAGTAGCCCCAAAGCTTTGTGTATCCTAATGTTCCAGTGCCCACGTTGTGCAACTTGTCAGCTGTGCCTGCAACCTCACGGGAGACATGGGGTGGTCACCTGGGGCCCACCCTGCAGCAAGCATGTGCCATCATGCTGCAAACATCTTTTCTCATCCTTCCCCTGGTCCCATAACAATGTGATAATCTCTTCTTTCCAATGTTTGGGGAGATTAAAGAAGATGATGTACACATTTGCGTGGCAACCAGGGGTAGAACAAGTCCACAGCAAAAGGGGCTCAAATGGATGTTTAGATGCCGTAGAACTGAAGAGCCTGCATGTGTCTTTTCTTGAAGAACAGAATAAACAGCAGGAATAAAAAGATAAGGAAGTGGAAGAGAATTGACAATAAGAAAATAACAAAGGAAAAAGAAAAGAGAAAAATTAGGTGCCCTGGCTAAGGAGACTCGTACCAAAGCATCCCCACCCCAGTCATTCTGCTTCTCCATACTCACTGTGCTCCCCTCCTCTTCAGTCACTCTAAAACCAACCCCCTAGGGAGTTCTAAGAGCTGTTTATTAGATAATTTCATAAAATAGCTCAATAAAACATGGTTGATGTGATGGATCAGCCAAAGTAAGGTATATACAGGTCAATCTGGCAACTCCCCTTTCAGAAAGGGGAGTTGGCAAGAACTAGGGTTGCTTGAAGACAGAAGATGAAGCATCACTGTGTCCACCATAGTCCTTAGTTACAGAGAACAAAACCCCATGCTGAGGGATGAAAGTAAACATGAACTTATGAACAGATAACTGAGAAGATCTCAGAATCACTAGAAGACTGGACAGCAAGAGTTTGAACTTGGACAGGAAGGAAAGGTGGCGGACCTCTTCCCTGTCCTTACAGTCCTGGGGAGGGGAGCCCTGCGCCCAGGAAACCACGTGGGCTCTCCAAGGGAAGTTTAGAGTTCAGCCTCATCTCCTTTCATCCTGGTTGGAAGCAGAAGTGGCAGCTACCACAGTGTCACCGCCTTTGTCCCCTCAAGTGCAGAGCATGAACTGTAGATGAGGGATCAGACACCCTTAGTTCCAGGAGCATCACCGTCACTCCCCAGTTGGTTTAAGCATCTCTTCCCCTCCATTCAGTACAATTTCTACATTTGCTCTACCTTGGTGGCCTTGGAAAAGCCTAGTTGTCTTTCTGAGCTCAGCTTTCTCCCTCACAATATGGGAATACCATTATCTATCTCCCAGAATTAGAGTAAAATCCAGAGGCAATAGCATATAGGACAGAGTGCCTATAACTCAAAAACAAAAACAAACAAACAAACAAACAAAAACAGTAGAAAAGAAAAATCAAAGAACTGGTAATAACAATAGTCATAGATCATACCTCACCTCCCCCTGGCTTGCCAATCTATACTAACCTTCTCATCACCTACGGTAATTAATCATGTATGATTTCATAACACCTCTTAAATTATTGTTTGGAGTTGATGATTAAAATTCTATTTACATTTTGTCACTGCTGTTGTTGTTGATATGCCATCTCTGAAGGTCTAATTAATTGAACATATTTTAACCCCAGCCAAGAAAGTTAAAGTCCTTCAAGAATCCTTGCTGTTCTGCATGCCAGTTTCAGCAAGGAAGGGGTTACCAGCGATTCTGAGCTCCTGCTGGAGCACAAGGCATCCGACCTTGTCAGGAGCCCTCGGGCCTTTGCCAATGCTCTGCTTTCCTCAGCACACACAGCCCTCAGTGGAAAAGTACTGCCCAGACTCCGTTAATTATTAATCTCATCATGACATCAAATACCCAGTAGGATAAAAAGAACAAGTGGGCCACAATGAGGATCTTAGGGGAAAGCAACGAACCAGAAATGTTCTTTTGACCACAGTCAGAATGTTCCCTGCTCCCCTCTGGTGTAGGGGACAATCTCATTCGTCCTCAGCTCCCTGATACCTGAATGTCTCAAGAGGTGTCAGTTAAAACACTTCTTTTGTTGGGGGCGGGGGGGAGGACAGATATGGAAGAAAAGACTTCAAATGATTCCAGCTTTCAATTAATGATGTCGTATCAACTTTAAATGAGTATGTATTTGCATTCATGAGACCTGGAGAACAAGAAATGAGTTCAAGGTCTTCTTGGTTCTGTTTTCCTTTCAAGGACCAGGCACTGAATCTGGCAAGATCAAAATTCACTGGAGGGTAGAAAATTATTGACACAAGGAAAATTCCAGTAGTGAAAGGTCCACAGGAAATACATCTGTCATATTTCACATTATTTGGCAAGGCTTTGAACCAAGTCCTTAGTAAGGCTAACCTCTGAAAGAACGGATTTGGTTTTAAGTAAGAAAGAGAAAGATCATTGCTCAAGAGATATGAGCCCTAGAGCTTTGAGGTTTCTTTCAAAAGCACTTGCAAGGTGCAGGTAACAACCGTCTACCATCCAGGGGTCCTCAAACTATGGCCTGCAGGCCACATGAGGCGGTGTGATTGTATTTGTTCCCATTTTGTTTTTTTACTTCAAAACAAGATATGTACAGTGTGCATAGGAATTTGTTCATAGTTTGTTTTTTTAACTATAGTCCAGCCCTCCAACAGTCTGAGGAACAGTGAACTGGCCCCCTGTTTAAAAGGTTTGAGGACCCCTGAATGCCTCGTGTCTGGAGGCACATTGCCAGCTGATTTCTTCATCCTACCTAACTTACCTTCACAGCAGCCAAAGGACTTCGAGTTTTAGACCCCTTCTGGTTTTGAAGAAATTGATGCTTAATAAGATATGCATTGACTATGGTCACCAGAGTTGAAATTCGAACCCAGATTTGACTGGGTTTCAATCTCTTAAGAAACACACAATTTAGCAGGACAGCCCAGTGAGCAAACAGCTAATACCAAAGCAACACCCATTCAGCAAGACAGTATTAAGCCTATAATATTCCAGGATCTCACAGCCAAAGGATAAAGGTGAGCAATTGCCCCCATTAGCCCAGGAAAGAGGTTTCTCGGGGTACAAACATTTTAAAACTGGGGCAGTCGAGGACAAATTTGGAAAATGACCCCAGAGGTAAGTGGGGGGCAGGCCCTGAAGGGCAATTTTGGGGAAGAGGAGGAATTTGACTTTTGTCATTTAAATAAGAGATGACTGACCTAGACAAATGATTATTCTAGAAAGAAGGCAGTCTGGAGCGAGCTCTGCTGCTGGGTGGAATGACGAGTGGGACAGTGAGAATGGTGGCTGGGAGGCTTAGAAGGAAGGGGGAGGACTGAAAAGGGACTAAAGGCAAAGAAAGTGAAATAAATGGTGTCTCCGTCAGCTGGGAGGCTGCCATTCTGAGATTAGATTGCTCAAGTGAAATCTAAGCAAGGCCAAAGTCTCTGCTGGATATTGACTGAACAGACAAATATTTTTAGCATATAGCTCAGTAGTCACCTGTTGCAGGTTGAATTGTGTCTCTAAATATATGTTGAACTTTGAATCCTGGGTACCTGAGAATGTAGTCTGTGTTTTGGAAATAGGGTCCTGGCAGATGTATTTAGTTAAGATAAACTTACAGCTCCTGTCTTTATGAGAAGGTGGCCATGTGATGACAGAGACACACAGGGACAACTCTATGTGATAACAAAGATAGATGGGGGTGGTGCAGCCACAGGGCCGGGAATGCTGGGGAAAGGCCAGGAGGGATGCTGCCACAGGGGTCAAAGGGAGCCTGGCCCTGGAAATGCTTCAACTTAGGACTTCTGGCTTCCAGAAAGGTGAGATGATTCATTTTCATTCAGTGGCTCTAGGAACAACTATTGCACTAGCCCAAATATACCCAAACTTGGTTTTGTCAAACAGACAAGATCTGGATAGAGCACAATATAAATACTCTGCTGAGAAGCTTCTAGAAGGAAGGCACCGAGTGCTTTCTTGGGACTTTATCTTCGAATCATCCCCACAGTCCTATAACCACCCAGGTCATAGTTGGACACTCAGATTCAGAAAGTGGCTGCAGCAGCAGGTGCACAGCCAGGAAGCGGCAGACCCAAGGCTTAAGCTCATGTCTCTTTGAATTTAGAATCAGATTCCTAATTTCTCTTCCATTGGATTTCCTAAAAGGAATGGCACGGAAGCCAAGGCAGAAGGCCAGACAAAACTGAAAAGCCTGGCAGAGCCCTGAGAAATTTCCAAACATGACAAAACACAGCCTTTGGGATTCTGGAACCCAGGTGGGGAGAGGACAGGAGGAAGAAAGGCTTTGTGCCCACAGCTCTGAGTCACCACCATGTGATCCGCATGCTTATCAGCAGGGCCTGCTTCTCATCTTCCCTGGGCTCTGCCGCGCAGTGGTGGGGGGCAAGGAAAAAACAGCACTCCCGGGGATGGTGGAGAGTGAGGAAGTCTTTTCAGAGAAGCCTCTGGGGCCTTTACTCTTCTAAAGTTAATTACTTTCTGGATGAACATCTGATTAGATGTGACACCTGCCACGGATGTCTCCTGTTTTTAAAGTGGATATTCAAAGAATGTTAGAATCCTAATATATATCTTCATCTCCCATGGAAAACAGAACACTGATTATTTTGGGCCTCAGGAAGTTGGGATCCAGTCAGGGAATTCATTATTACCCCTTATGCAATGTAGGAGGCAGGGAACAGATCGGATGAGAACTCTCAAAGGGAAACAAGCTGCCTGCAAAATTAGCCTGAGTCATTGCTCCAAGTGAGAGGCTGTGTTTAAATCAGGAATAATTTTATTTACTTTTTTTTAATTTTAATCAATGATCCTGACAATGAGGTTGTTGTCTTTGGAAATTGGCCAGTATGTTTATCTCTGTGTTAAAGACGTGCTTGCTGGATTATTCATGATGTGCTGGGAAGACCCGGGGCCAGCAGCCAGGAAAGCATATTCCAGCCTCCATGGTGTGAGCTGAGTAAATCACATGCCTTTCAGCCTCCGTTTCCTCATCCGGGACATGAAGTTTTTGGCTCTGAAGTGACTGCCTCTTCCCTATTGTCTCTTCTCCCTCACCTTATTTCCCTTCCTTATCAACTTTCTCACTGCCCTGATGAAGACAGAACATACGCTGAGGACCTGCTAAGTGGGCCTGAATGAACCACAGGAAGGGCCTGCACAAGGCTATTGGATCTCTCTGAGTGAACCCAGGGCGGATGAGGGATTCATTCAAATCCCTGAACACCCACTGTTGTCCCAATCAACCACTAGACCTGGAGGCTAAGGCACTGAAACATCAGCCTTGACCTTAAGAACCACAGTCCTAGTAAAGAGAGAAATAAATGTTTAATAGCAGCTGAATGTCATATGTCAGAAAACAGCCAGCCTGCAAGGGAAGCAGTTACCAGAGGACCTTACCCAATCCTTTTAGGTCATGGAAAGCTTCTCAGAGGAGGTAAATCTGGGGAAAGAGAACATTCTAGAGAAAAAGAGCCAAGCGCATAGGCAGAAATTTAGGTGGTTAGGCTTGTCTGCAGTTCAAAGTTCTAGGCAGTGAACAGAGGGTCAGATGACAGACAGCCACATGGGCTTGTGGAGGACAGCGGCTGACTTTCAATCACAGCCGTGGTGCTGAGTTGAGAGGACCATCTCATCTTCTCTGGTGCCACCACCTCACCATCTCAAAGTCAGTCCCTTGCTATCGTAGCCCCGAGCATGAAGGGCCTGGCTTGGAAGAGTGGTGCAAGCCGTTGTGTGAAGCCCCAGAGAACTAGTACCAAAGGACAGAACTTACAAAAAAGCAGAAACGTATAATAGGCAGTGATATTAAAGTGGAAGAAGAGGCCCGGGACAAAAATAAATTCTTTATTAACACTGGAAATGTGGACTAGTCAGACAACTCCAGCTTTCCAAACCACAAAGCTTAGTGTTCACCTTTCCTCCCGGTGGACATCCGTTGAGTCATCTATAAAAGAGCCCACAGGAGGAATCAGTGTTATTTCTGACAGCGTTCACCAAAAACCCTTTTTTAATCATTTTTTTTTTCTTCTTCACTTACCCCACCATAGGCCAAATCTACTAAACAAATAACATTTATCAAATAATACTTTTTTAACTTTCTATTTGAGTTGTATAAACCCCATAGAATGCTGGGATTTAACTAGATATTTCTGAACATTGAAAGCAGCTTGAAGTCTACCATCTGGAGACTCAAGATTGGAAGCAGCCAGAGAAAATCTCCAGAGTCCCCTGCAGCAGTGACAGTCTGGGACTCTAGGGATTAGAGAGCAGGTGTGCTCTGCGGAGAGAAAGCAAAGGTGAAGGGAAACCTCAGGGAGGAGGGTGGTGTTGAAACGGTGTAGAGCTGGTGGTTTTCAATTGGTGTGCTGTGAGCGGCTCTTACATGTGCTGTGAACATTTTTTAAAGAACATTAATTAATTTTTTTTTAAAGACATTCAAAGCACATAAATATACTCTGTTTTCCACTCTGGGGTGATTTCTCTTTGGGGTGATTTTTTTTTTTCATCAACATAATTTAGGTGTGCTACAGAAGCTTAACTAGATGCTCAAATGTGCAGTGAGATTAAAAAAGGCTGAAAAACACCAGTCTAGTGTCATAGGAAGCACAGAATAGAGAGGATGGACCTTGGGGTGCGTGTATGTGCAGGTCTGACTAAGGACCTTTACTTTACCACGTGGAGACGCCTTTCCTCTTCTGAGTATTGGACCCTCAATACTGAGCTTCAAAGTGTTGCTCCAAAGATGAAATGAAATATCTTACGCAAAGCACCTGACTATGCTTGGGACACAGTAGGCTTTCAAAGGACAGCATCTATCGTAACAAGGACAACGACCCTTTAATCAAGATGTTCGGGGGCCAAGAAGCACTTTCATTTGTTTACTGTGCAGAGAGATGCAAGTTTTATGGCTCTAATGACAGGTAGATGACTTTAGAAGCTGTCTAGGGACAGTATGTCATTGTCATTGTGGATCATAAAAGCAGGATGGAGAGAGCTATGGAAGAAACCAGACAAATCCAAAATGCTGAGCCATCCTCCGTCTGCACCGCCTCCGTGCAGGGAGTGAGGGTAACGTCACTGTGTACCTCTCACTCTCCTGCCGAGTGCTTTCAGTCTGGCTTCTGCCTTTGGAACTCCCAACACACCTCTAGGCCAAATCGCATTTTTAAAAAAGTCTGTTGTTATTGTTATTGGCCTGGATCCCTAAAGCTACTGTTCACATGATTATGTTCTTAGTACATGGATAGAAAGATAATAGTGATATATTCTCCCCAAGAACTAGGAGATGTGGCAAAGAGAAATCACCCCAAAGAGTTAAACTGGAAAATCAGCACACGCAGAAGGAAACCTGCAAAGTCTCCTCCAAGATGCAGAATGGGTGGGGCCCCGGCCAGCAGGATGGACACTAACCTCAATGAAAAGATTGAGGTATCTGGAGAAAAAGGCTTTGGGTCTAAAGGAAGCTTAACAGTGTGGAAACACAGAAACGGCAAAGCACAGAAGCAGCAGCTGCAGCATAATCTGAGCCCTGTCCAAGGTCCTACAATGTACTGAACAGGCTGGAATCTTCGGTGGCTGCCAACAACCTGGGAGACAAGCCCCTGAGCATCTCCCATGGTCCATGAAACCCTGTGGAACTAAGCCCTGGCACAGCTCACCCCCCAGCCTCTGCAGCCCCTCCACCCCATGCAAGCCCTGGCTTTCTGCTTTCATAACGACTATTCTCTTGGTCTGGGATTATCATCTCTGAAATTCTGAATGGCTCCTCCTTCCCTTCATTGCTCCAATTTAACTCAGCTTTCTCTGAATGCCTTACCTAAAATATGTCCCACCGAGAGCGAGGGCCCAGCAACATGTTTATAACTTGTAAACCAGCTGGAGGTTTTCCCGAGACCTGTGAAAAAGTGAAACACACACACACCAAGCTAACAGACACCACAGCAGGAAGGACAAGCTTGAAAACGTGAAAAAGAGGTAGGCTGTGCTCTGCATAAAGCTGGTAAGATATTCCATCTCAGCAGACTGCAGAGCTGCAGTAATATTTTCTGAACAAGGAAGAAAGTCACCCAGAAGCAGCTTATTTATCGGAGCCGAGTTTCAGAGTCATGAATCTGGCTTACTAAAGCAAGCAAATGCTTTTTAGAATCCCAATGCACTCCGCCTTTTAAATGTACGGAGTGAGATTTTAAATCATTTTTACCCTAACCCCTTATTTTCCGAGACCTTGATCTTGCAGACAGAAAACATAGAATTTAGAGAAAGGGGAGTAATAACTCTTCCCCACTCCAATTTGGCAAAGGCATCCCAAATGTTAGAAAGAGAGAGATCACATTCACCCATGACATGACTATGCTCTCCAGTCCCATAAAGGTATTTTGCTTTGATTTATTTTTAATGTTAAATCATAGCTGTGTACATTAGTGCAATCAAGAGGTACAATGTACGGGATTCATATACGATCTGAAATATTCTCATCAAACTGTTCAACGTAGCCTTCATGGCATTTTCTTAGTTATTGTATGTAGACATTTGTATTCTGCATTTAGTAGGTTTTGCCTGTACCCATTCTAAGATGCACCATAGATGTGGCCCCACCCATTACCCTC
>CAUYPK010132214.1:0-44686 GCA_963574355.1 Loris lydekkerianus
ACCTAGATACAGCCAATGTGGTACCATGCCACTGGCCCGACCCTGTCACTCACCTCTTCCCCCGCCTTCTTTCCCTGCCCCTTCTCCACAATAAAAAAAAAAATAAATAAAACTCCAAAAAAAAAAAAAAAAAAAAAAAAATTGTCTTAATAACTTTCTTAAAGTTTTCCTGGTATTATCAAATATAGATAAGATAAATTACTCTTGATTAAGATATCAAGATTATTTTTGGCTAGTTTTAGCAATATTCCTGCATGACAGAAGGACCACTTTTAGGACCACTTTCGTTTTTTTTTTCTTTTTGAGACAGAGTCTCACTTTGTCGCCCTTGGTAGAATGTCATGGCATCACAGATCACAGCAACTCAGACTCTGGGGCTTAAGTGATTCTCTTGCCTCAACCTCCCAGGTAGCTGGGACTACACACGCCCGCCACAATGCCCGGCATTGTGTACACAATGTTGTACTTGTCATTGTTGTTCGGCAGGCCTGGGCTGGGTTTGAACCTGCCAGCTCCAGTGTATGTCTGGCACCCTAGGCACTGAGCTAGGACCACTTTTAATGGAAAAGGGCATTATTATGTCACACAACACATATTCTTAATTACTTTCAAAACAAGCTGCTCTGAAATTGCTCTCAAAATCAATTTATTTCTCTTTTCTTTTTTCTTATTAGGATCTCACTCTATAGCCCCAGATACGGTGCAGTGGTGTCCTCATGGCTCACTGTAACCTCAAATCAAACTCCTGGACTCAAGCAACCCTCCTTCTCTGGCTCCCAAGAAGTTGGGACTACAGCATGCAACACCACGTTCAGCTAAATTTTTTCTCTTTAGTTGAGACAAGGTCTTGCTTTTTGTCGATCTGGTTTCAAACTCCTAATCTCAAGCAGCCCTCCAGTCTTGGCCTCCCAGAGTGTTGGGATTACAGGTGTGAGCCGCCTCACCGTGGCCTCAAGATCAATTTCTAACCCATACCAGATTGTCATTATTTTGACTATTGCTTTTTTTTTTACAAAAAGACCATTACCCTACAAGGTTATTAATGAATACACTAAACTTAATTCTAAGTAACTTTTATTGTTGAAAAAAATCCACACTAAGAGGAGACAGATCTGTCATTAAAACCTTCTGCAGAGACTGAAAGCTCATTAAAACCTTCAGAGCAAGTTCAGTGGAAGTGCAGATGCAGGTGTGCATACCGACACTCCAACACAGGTCACGTCCTGATAAACCATCAGAAATTGGAAATATCTTCAGTATCTTGTAAACAATATGGGACTCAAAAACACAAAACACAGCCAAAAGACGCTGGCAACATAGTACACTGTAGAGCTGAGGACCCCGATCTGGGCGCAGACCAGGACCTGTTGGTGACCTGACCACACAGCAGCGTGAGCACAGGCGGCCAGGGAAACTTCAGCTGTAATCGCAGTCACTCCTCACAGCCACCACCGCCTGCCAGATCAACAGCCTTACAAGCTGGTATGGGTTGAACTGTGTCCCACAAGTGAGATAAGTCCTACCTCCTAACATCTGAATACTTGGAAACAGTGTCACTGCGATGTATTTAGTTAAGATGAGGTCACATGGTTAATAGGGTCATACAGTTAACCCAACATGACTGGTGTCCTCATGAGAAGGGGAAGGGACACAGAGACCAGAGAAGAACACCAGGTGAAGATGTAGGCAGAGCCTGGAGTGACCTGCCTATAAGCCAAACGACACCCAGGACGGCCTGCAGCCACCCAGAGCTGGGAGAGAAAGCACAGCCCGGCTGCCTTCTGACCTCCAGAACCGTGGAACAATAGATTTCCACCGCTCTAAGCCTCTCAATTCATGTTACTTCATTACAACAACCAGGAAACTAGTAGTCATTTATAATAAATAATCATACTTCAAGTGCCATCTTTTCATAAAGGCAAGGGGCCGGGCCTACTGCACAGCACTGCAACACTCAGTCGGCTCCCTTGGTGGAGCTCACTCCTGATAAGCCTTATGGTAAATTATAGCACAGTTCTAAGAAAGTTTTAGCAGATATTTAATTTTCCAATAGTACACTTACATACTTAAAAATTAAATCCATTCCAGGTAAGTAGAAAGCTAGAATTAGAATGTTTCACAGTAAAAAAAAACACTACTAATTTTTCAGTGGCCAAAAACTTAATTATCACAAGAATGTCTTAAGAACCTGGAAAAAAGAATTTTGTTTGTCCAAACTGAAGTCTTAACCTATAATGTTCATAGCAGGAGAAACATCAAAGAAATACTCTAGTTTTTGCAAATGTATTCACAAAACCTGCAATACAACTGCTCCCCACAATCCAGGACCTCCCCCCACAAAACATGAGGACCCTAAGGGCCTTATTTAAGATTTACGGCATCTGCTGGTGACCTGTCCCTCCTGTGTGCTCCAAATCATCCCTCGGTCACCCACAGCACCCAAGATGATGAAAACGCTATGTAAATGATTGCTACACAGTTTTGCTTTAGGATCTGCATTATTTTTTATGTTGTGGTTTGATCTCCATTTGGCTGCATTTGTGGGTGTGGAGGCTGCAGGTGCAGCGGTCCAGCTGTATCTGATCCTCCTCCCCTCAAATGCCTCTGCCCCCCTTCCTCCCTCCCCAACCCCACAAAAAGCAAGGTGATCATGACTTGATATTGAAGTATCAAGAGAAATAATTTTACTATAGTTGTAACAGACACATACATCTAAAGTTTAAGTTCACCTAAGGATGTAAATACTACAGAATTCTAGTATCACAAAACCACCAGGGGGGTCCAACCTGTGGCCTCTGGGCCACTGTGGATTATATGAGGACTTTTTTGTTTATCTGTCATGGTGAATAGCATGAAAACTATGCATGGACTTTTTTTTTTTTTTTTTTTTGCTCAGCAGCTTTTGTTAGTGTTTGTGTAACTAATATGTGACCCAAGACAACTCTTCTTCCAATGTGGTGCAGAGAAGCCAAGAGGTTGTACACCTTTCTCTGTTCCTAGAAAAACTCTAGTCCTACTGTCTGTAAACAATCTCTAATTCCTATAGATTGGCAACAGAGCCTGATTTCCTGACCCTGCCATAAGACTTTTACCCTCTGCATCCTCAGCCTTCCCTCCCTCTTCCCAGCAGCTCCCAGGGCCCAGCACACATATGGTGCCAGACGTCAACTCTGGAATCTCAAATGGCCAGGCTTGGAGAGCTGGCCAGGCAGCGCTAGAAGGGCAAAGTCCTGGTAACATTCCTCCAACCACACACCCATTCATTCATAACGACATGGCGGTGTGGAGTGTGAAGAGAAGAATAACATTGGTTTATTCAGAAAATCCTGAGGTGACTGCAGAGGACACAAAAACACTCCCCCTACCCTTACCAAGGGCCTGGAGTGGTGGCTTACACCTGTAATCCCAGCACTTTGGGAGGCTGAGGTGGGTGGATTGCCTGAGCTCACAGCTTCGAGACCACCATGAGCCAGAGTGAGACCCCAATCTCTAAAAAATAGCCGGGCGTTGTGGCGAGTACCTGTAGTGCCAGCTACTCAGGAGGCTAAGGCAAGAGGATCACTTGAAACCAAGAGTTTGAAGTTGCTGTGAGCTAAGACACCACAGCACTCTCCCAAGAGTGACCAAGTGAGACTATGTCTCAAAAAAGAAAAAAAAAATTACACCTCGGAAACATACACAGAACATGATCACTATCAGTACCCTAACTTTGACCACTGTCAGTGCCCTGACTCAACATTAAGACTGGGCTTGCCCTGGCACTTGGGAAATAGAATAACAAATTAAGAAATGTCATATTTTTAAGAAGTTGAAGCATACATTATATACATTAGTTTTAGAACATCTGAAAACTAAAAATCTGATTCTAAAAAGGATAACCTTTCAATCAGATTTAATGTGACAATTAAAAGCACTTAACTCTACATATTAAAACAACAAAGAAACTAAAATCTTTCTCAATTTTTCTAACTAAATGATAAAAACTAAGTTAAGAGAGACTACCAGAAGTATAGTATAATTTTTTGATATGAATTTTTTTTTCAGACAGCTAGGACAATGTTTAGTACAACAAAATGGTATATAATGAAATGAATTATCACAGAAGATACTTGTGAGGTCATTAAGTATTAATATACATTTTAAAAAATTCTTAGCTCATTAAAAAAAGGTCCTCCAATTTAAAATTTCTCCTACTTGTATTTCAGATCTTTTATCTTTATTTTGTATCTATTTCATTTTCTCCTTATTGTCTCTTAACAAAAACAACTTTTAGTTTTACTAAAGCTAAATTAGTTGAAAAACCTTATTAAATTTATACGTGTGTATATATATTTATGCATATATATGAATAATTTTTTAAAGTTTATTTCCAATATGAATCTAGCTAAAGAAACTGCCCAGAATCTCTTTTTTTTTTTTTTTTTTTTTTGCCATCTCTGGTGTATGGGGCCGGTGCCGCCCCTGCCCAGAATCTCTTCATAAACCTTAATACTTGCCCCTCCTGCCCGTCCCTCAACACTCTGGGACCACTGCAGCAGAGCCCTGGGCCCACCAGTACCCTGCCCCCATCCCCAGTACGGCCAGCCTGGTCGCATCTGCACGACAGACAGGCGGGGCTCCCCTGGTACTAGGTGTGAATGGCAGTCCCTGGAGTCTTGCTCTGTACAACCTCAACTACCACATACAACTTGGAATTTGGCTTAAGATGTTAAAAGTGTTAAGAAGGCTTGGGAACCAGTCACGTGCACAAGGCAGAGCAGTGAAGCAGAGGGGTAAGAAGCGGAGGGCTGTGTGGGGCCAGACTAAGGCAGGGCAGGGGGACAATACAGACTTCTTACAAAGGTGATTCAGAAACAAGATAGAGGAGAAGAGAGAAAAGGTTCAAAATGACAGAGGAAGTGTGCCGGAATCAGGAGAACACCATGGAGTGAAGGGCCCCCACATACAGGTTCTCCTCGAGGCAGGGGCATGCACGTCAGGCACTGCCAGACTCATGTGAAGGCGGAAGCCTAAGCCCACTGGGGACACATGACACAGAGTGAAAATGGTACCTCTCAGTGTGCTGCCCTCTCAGTGTGCTGCCCTCTCAGTATGGTTCCACTACAAACTTCCTCCAAATGTTTAAGCTTCTTTAAAACCCACGGCACCAGTAAGTTATAAGAACTTAATACTATGAAATATGCTTTGAACTTTAAGAAAAAGTCCAAGAAACTATTTAAAAGAATCTTTAAAAAATCCTTTTATATTATCTCTTTTAAGGTATGTCTCCTCTCTCCAACTATACTGTGAACTCCTCACATGGGGACTGTGAGAAACATGGCTTATCCCACAACACTTAAAAGGCAATGACTTTCACTGTGTAAATGTTCAGGAAATACCTACCAAATAATTACTTTAAAATACCATATTTATGCATAAAAACACTGTGAACAAAAAGAGAATAAAATAATAGGAATTTAGTCTGGAAACACTAGAATTAAAGCCTGCTAACACAACAAATAGAATTTTTTTCAAAAGCCTTCCACCAAGATTCGACACAAAACTAATGAATCTTACAAAACTGAAAAATTACATCATTTTGTCTTATTCTAAATAGATGTTTAAAAAAATTGCTCTAAAGGCGGTGCCCGTGGCTCAAGGAGTAGAGCACTGGCCCCATATACCAGAGGTGGTGCGTTCAAATTGGGCCTGGCTAAAAACTGTAAAAGGAAAAAAAAACCCTGCACTGATAATGTTTCTGAGACCTCTAACATTTAAACCTGATAAACAGCTCATCTACTGGCTTAGTGTGTTCTGGTGACCTTCAGGGGAGGAGAAAGGCAGCCAGAGCAATGCCAACAGGCACTGGCCCCAGTGGCCCCGTGAGTAGGCGCTGAGTGAGGTTAATAATCGTCCACTGGTCTGAAAAGCAGCAGCACAGAAAAGCATCTTGAATAAGCTTAACTTTAAATTTATCAATTGGAACTTATCCAGAAAGTAGTGTGATGTTCTATTTTCTTCAGATAAAAATCATAATGGTAATAATACGCATATAATCATCCATTCAAAAGGAAAATAATTATTTCCAATTCTTTTTTGTTATAAGGAAAACAAGGAATTTTCAAAGGAAAACTAAGAACACAGTTTTAAAATACAACAGTATGATTTTTCACGTGGATGAAAAATGACCTCAAATTACTTTTTGTTTTATGCCACCATTACTTTCTCATGTTCCGATTACAGATAAACGCAAGTGACATTTCAAAAGGAAACTCAGAGCCCAGACCAACAGGGCTCCGAAGCTGGGGGAGGCCCCGTGGACCCAAGGGCCTGCCGGCCGCAGGCCACTGCTGTCCTCTGCCCTCAAGCATGTTACCTTGTCACCAGACTTCTGCGCTCCTGTCTTCTTCTTACCTTGGCCTTTATACCTTGGTATCTGAGCATGAGAATAAAATGACATTTTACCATAATATGTAAATATTTAAAAATAAACTAATTCATTACCACATAAAGATTCCTGTTAGAAAATCTCTTTAAGATAGGAACGTACTGATGCTCCTCTCTGACACCTGCTTTCCTGGTCCTTTCTGGACTCTCTTCCTAACATGGTTCACTTCATGTCTAACTACACCATCTCCAACAGCTTGGGTCCAACATTAGGCTACATTTAGCAGCATTCTAGACAAGCCTGGCCTCAGTTCCTAGGCAGCAGCTTCCTTGGAGACTTGCCCTGACCTTATCTTACCTTCCTCAGGAGCACACAAAATGGGCTCTGGGCTGGGTCCTGTTCTGGGGAGTCCCCAGCACTCTCCGTGGGCTCTCAAGACAGGGAGGCACTGGCAAGAAGAGGTGGGCAGAGCACTGGATCCCAAACCCAGGTCCTTTAGGATTACAGGGCAATCGCATTTTAAGTGCTCAAATAAGGATTTGTATCAGCCCTACCAAAAATCATTCAAGGGTATTTCTAAAGTGGGCACCTGCAGCTTAGGAGCCACTCTGGAAATAACTGGAAGGCAGCAGAGCCTTCTGAGGAACAGACGCTGCTCTCTAGACTCGCCTCAGATGGCCATCACTGCTCTGCAGGCTTCAGAGCATCATTACCTAATAGCTAAGATTTTCCTGCTAATTTTTAGATCTTAAAAAAAAAATTACACAGACTAAAAGTGTGTAGAATAGACTTTAGTATTTTATCCCAAAGACATCCTTATCTTGGTTTAAAAACTAGCAATCTGCTAAAAAGACAGCTTCAAAACTGCTAATGCTATAGGTATTGCTAAGTATACTGCAATATTTATTAATTTTAATCAATCTAAAGCCACATACTTTCATGAAAAATAAAGCTTTCTTATATAGGCTCTTTTATTTGCAATTTAAAAATTTTTTAAATTTACTCATAACTTATTCTATAACCAGGGTTATAGTATCCCATGACCATTAAGGAAAAAAAAAATCTCTTAAAAAAGAATGTTCCCTATCAGAAAATCTCAGATGGAAGTAATAACTATAAAGAACATAATGGTCTCTTTCTGTTGTTACAGTGGAAAATTCCCTTAGATTCCTAAACTCAAAAAACAAAAAGGAGAAACAATTATCAAAGAACAAGCTATAAATAACAGCAACTTTTCAGCAATGTTCTTTGGAAAAGAAAAAAATCTAGCGGTATCATTACTGCCCTCTGGAAGTTCATCCAACTTTAAAAGATGCAGATTCTTTCTGAAAAAGAAAGGTTAATCAATATACCACTATGGGCCACATGAAAGCCTAATCTTTTGGAATGTGTTCCCCGGCATCCTTCTATTCCTGTGGAATGGAAGTCAAAGGATCTGAAACAGATTGTATACACGTGTCCTGTTCCCACCAGACTCCTACAGGGAAATCCTCTTCCTCAACGTGATGGCATCAAGAGGCAGGTAGGGCTTTCAGGCCAGGCGTGGTGGCTCACCCCTGTAATCCCAGCACTCTGGGAGGCTAGGGCAGGTGGATTGACTGAGCTCAAGAGTTCAAGAGCAGCCTGAGCAAGAGTGAGAGCCCTGTCTAAAAATAGCCAGGTGTTATGGCAGAAGCCTGTAGTCTCAACTACTTGGGAGGCTGAGTCAAGAGAATCACTTAAGCACATGAGTTTGAAGTTGCTGTGAGCTGTGATGCCATGGTACTTGACCAAGGGTGACAAAGTGAGACTCCGTATCAAAAAAAAAAAAAAAAAAGGAAAGGTGGAACTTAGGAGAGATGTCAGGTGATGAGGATGGGGGCCCTTCTAAAAGGGACCCCAGAAAGTGTTCCTGCTTGCTTTCCCCACGTGAAGACACACAAAGAAAACAGTACTCTGAAACTCAGAGGAGGCTCTAACCAGAAAGCAGCCATGCGATGCCCCCAAGACTGTGGAAAATGAATTTCTGTCATCTATAACTCATCTTTGTTCCGGCAGCCAAGTGGATGGAGACGTGGCCCATAGCCTATCCTGTGGCAGGACCGCACGCTCGCTGGCCACGCTCAAAGTTCCCGACAATCTCTGTCCACTCCTACATTACCACCTGTATTCTTGATCTTAAATTCAAGTGTCCAGTTTATTTTTTTCTTCTATTATGCCAAATCCCTAAAATCAGGTCTTACCCTTAACAGCTCATAAACACACACACACAAATGTAACCAGAGTACAAATATTTTCCTATAAATCACATTAAAATAGAGTAGAAACTCTGTAAGGTGGCCACCCAAGGGACTAAAAAAAACACTGGTCAACATACTGAGGTGGCCAACGTAAGGGTTACTGTGGTGCATGTCCGGTCTATGAAAATTAGGTCAACTCAAGGAGGTGGTCAGTGCAGGGAGGGGTCAGCTACGGAGGTTCTACCATAGCTCATTTTTATAAAAAGCCATCATGATTAACAATTCCAAATCTGATCACCCATCTGGAAGTCCACAACATGCAACACAATTTTATATTCTGGAACCCAATATTGTCAAGCTAGAAACTTATAAATGAAAATAAAGTAAACCACCTTGTTAATGGAAGAAAAAAATGTTCAAAGTACCAAATGAATCCAAATATTCTACAGTTCTGTTATTTAACAGCATAATCCTTTCCATTATACAATATCAAACTACCATGAAGAAAGCCAAAAATATTTTTTAAAATACAGATTGGCCATAAAGTTCATGTGCAATTTAAAATTGCACATGAAATTTATGTCACCCTCTATATGCTTAATCAAAGGAAAAAAACACTTTCAGGAAACTAAGGAGCAATTATGTTTAAAAACAACAACAACAACAACAAAACTTGTAACAAACAGAGAGAGAGAGAGAGAGATAAAGGAACAGGGTCCTCTGGAGTCCCAATCCAGGGTCACTGTGCTGCCCTGTGGTAAACTCACCTTACTTGGTGTTGTGTACACACTGGATTTTCCTTCTGGTGACTTTGGTGGTGAATGTACGTCAGATAGATCTGGTGCACCCTAAAATATTCCACAGTTTAAAATTAAAATATATTTAAAAATAAAACATGATTATACTAATCATACTTCAATAGAATTTTAGCATTTAAAAACACTACACAATGTTGCTATCTTTTTTCCCTCTCATTATTAATATAAATATCCTTACTAGATTTACCCAAACACACACACACACACAAAACCCCCCTAGATTCTAATTACCTGAGAAGTATTTCACTCACCCTGCACAGGCTCTGAGTCTGCATGGAAACACGCCTCAGCAACCGCCTCACTTTCCTCTTCCTATTCCCCAGACTAATAGCCTGTGCTTCTCAAGATCTGCTTTCTACCCTCCTTGTATTTGTTTCTTTGTCTCAAGGAAAATATCAAATAGTAACTCTAATAAAAACACTTTACCCCTGCAAATGGCAGTCCTCTCTTCCTCTTTTATGCTTCTCTGCTTTTTTCCTTTCATCTTTAAAGCCCTCATTCCAGCTCAGCTTTCACGGGGGTATTTGTGTGTCTGTCTTAGCAAAGGAGGATTCTATAAAAATGTTTTTTGTTTTTTTAGACAGAGTCTTAGGCTGATACCCTGGGTAGACTGCCATGGCATCATAGCTCACAGCAACCTCCAGCTCTTGGGCTCACGAGATCCTCTTGCCTCAGTTTTTCTATTTTTAGTAGAGACGGGGTCTTACTTTTTGCTCAGGCTGGTCTCAAACTCATGAGCTCTAGCTATCTACCTGTCTCAGCCTCCCAGAGTGCTAGGATGACAGGTGTGAGCCACCAGGCCCGGCTTGTAAAAATATTTATGGACTTAACTCACTTCCTAAAATTCACCCACTATAATCATCACAACATTTATAATACTGTGTACATATTAAGTACTGGCTGTTTTGCTACAAAGATCCCCCCCCCCCCTTTTATTTGACACAGTCTCACTCTGTCACCCTGGGTAGAGTGCCATGGCATCATCACAGCTCACAGCAACCTGAATCTCCTGGCTCAAGCAATCCTCCTGCCTCAGCTACCCCAGTAGCTAGGACGACAGGTACCTACCACAACCTCTTAGCTAGTTTTTCTATTTTTAGTAGAGACAGGGTCTCACTCTTATTCAGGCTGGTCTCAAATTTCTGAGCTCAAGGGATCCACCTGCCTCGGTCTCCCAGAGTGCTGGGATTACAGGGGTGAGCCACTGCGTCCAGCCCAAAAATCCTTTAACTACAACTTTTTAAACATGAGAATGGATGCACTCTTCCTAACTCTGCTCTCCCCTTGAGTCTACACTTTCTGATGATGGCATCAACTTTTCCCAGCCTAAAATCTTTCCCCCATATTCCGCATATTGCCTTCTACACCCCAATTCTCTGCCAAAACATTAAGCTTCAAAGACTTGCTGACATTTCCTTTAAAAGATGGTCTTTATCTGTGCGTTTATATCTACTCCTACTACTGTTCTTATCTAGATTTGCCTTGTTACAGGTCTCACTTTTTTTTCAGTCTTCTAGCTTCCCCACATTTCACCCATCTATCCTTCACAAGTCCGTCTTCCAAATGGTGCTCCTGTTCAGAAGTCTTCACAGACCTCCCCACGACTATGAACAAATGCCTGTTAAAAATCATGATGTCTGAGCCCTGCAAGGGACACAGAGATGAAGTCCTTGTACTCAATCAATTTATTATCTAGTAACAGGGCAAAGACACTTGCAGGTAACTATTACAACGTGGCAGAATGAGGCGCTCAATCACGTAGTGTTGCCAGGAGGGAGAGGGAAGAACAAGAGCAACACTTCAGCGTCACAGCTGAGAAAACCACAATGATGAAATTCCACACACTAACAAGGGGAAGACGCAGAATTTCAGGTGGAGAATAAGATGAGAAAATAAGAGAAGAAATAAAAGCACAAGCTACTTTCAAGAAATAAGTTCAGTGTGGCTTAAAAATAAGGTTCCACCTTAAAAAAAAAAGGACATTAAAGCCAGAAAAATGAGCAAGCAATTATCACACAGAACCTTAACTAAGGTTAAAGAATCCGGAAACTCTTCAGTTGCCATTACACAGCACTACAATTTAGGAAGGGAAGAGAGGAAGAGCTGAATTTTAAAAGGGATTCTACAGTGAAGAGCAGAAACTGAAAAGACAAGTGCCCGCAGGAGGAGCACCTGAGAACCCTGGGAGGAGCGTTCAGAGGCAAGGACCTGGTGAGGACGGTGCTGGAGGTGAGAGGACTCCCGGAGGGGCAGAGAGAACAGAGGTACATGTTTAACTAACTAGGGTTGAAGATTCAATAACATCGGTTGAAAGCCCCATTAAAGGCACGTGACATCTACTTCTTAAGATGGCTTTTTAAAATGCAGTTTTTGGTGAAAAAAAAAAAAAAATCAGTAATGAAGTTCAATGGGCTTAATACACAGCTAGTTCTCTACAATCAAAAATCCAAAATCAATAAAACCCAAATTTTTTTACTTCATTATGTACAACAGGTTTCCTCTCAAAGTATCAGAATAAAACACTAGTATCACAAAACAAGAGCCAAAGCAGGCCCCTGGTTTAACATGTGCACACAGACTCTCAGATGAAATGCCCAGACATTACGAGGGCAGAACAAGCAAGGAGCGGAGATCAAATGTCCAACTTACTAGCTCTGCAATTTAGGAGAGAAGGGCAACCTTTTTTTTTTTTTTTTTTTTTTTTTTAGACAGAATTTCACTATGTCACCCCTTAGTAGAGTGCCATGGAATCACGGTTCACAGGAACCTCAAACTCGGGTGTAAGCGATTTTCTTGCCTCAGCCTCCAAAGTAGCTGGGACCACAAGCGCCCACCACAATGCCTGGCTATTTTGTTGTTGTTTCAGCTGGCCTGGGCCAGGTTCCAATCTGCCACCCTCAGTGTGTGTGACTGGCGTCATAACCACTGTGCTATGGGTGCCGAGCCACTTTGTTTGGCGTCTGTGGGGTAGAAACAGTCAGGGCAAGCGGACAAGGGCAACTTCAAAGCCCCCCTCCCCTCCCAGAGAAGCGCTCACAACACACTAGCTGGTTCTGGTGTTGAGATCACGTCAACACAGCAGAAAGCTCTCCTGGTGTCTGTCTGAACAGACAAGCTGCCAGCACAGGAGAGTCTTCGGGCAATTACCCTCCTTCCAGGCCTGCTGCTGGCGCAGGTGGGCATGATCAGAGCGAATCCTTCCTGACAGACTATGGAATCCAGGGCCCCGGGAAAGGCCCTTGGGCTGAAACCAAGGAGAAAAGTAGCAAGAGCTGGAAGAGAGGTTTTCTTGAGGAGACTGGAATTTGTTTTTGTCTTTAGTGTTTTTACCTTTTTAAAGTTAAAAGAATAAAGTCAGTTTTTTCACACAGGATTTATATGAGCTAATGGCTCATTTATACGAAGAGCTAAACATTCTGGTCAGGAGCTAGGGAAACGGACTGGGCTAGACAAAAGCAGACCAATCTGGATTAGGGCGTCACCTACACAGCAACACTAACGAAAGTGAGAAACAGTAACAATGACCCAGTCATCCCCTGGTATCTGCAGGATACTGGTTCCAGAACCCTCCTTCGGATACCTAAGCTGTCACACCCTCAAGTCTCTGGTGTGAAATGACATCCTATTTACACATAACCTGTACACATTCCCACATACCGAATACAATGTAAATGCTACACAAAAAATTGTTACACTGTACTTCCTTTCTTTGTATTATTTTACTATCATTTTCTCCAAATATTTTCACTCATCATGGTTTGTGGAGTCGCTGATGTGGGACTCAGATACAGATGGCAGCTGTGGGGACCCAGGAGTCCATGGGAAGTGCTGCTCTACAAGCTTCACTCACACACCGCCCCCGCCGTCCAGCACCCCAGGAGACACTGCTGTGTCTGGACTTGCAGACAGGAACCTAACACACAGGAGGTCTCACGGGGCTGCCTGGCTCCGCAGCCCGCACTGTGAGGAAAAGAGCACTGTGAGGAAAAGAGCGCAAACCACCACTGCAGGGAGGTGGGCCAAGAGCAACCCAACAAGAAAATGCAAGTGCAGGCAGACAGAGAAAAGAGGTCAGGGCCGGAGACACCAGAGGGCGCCCAAGAGGCGTTACTGCCACCTACAGACCGTGGTCCAGGGGACTGTTTGAGGGTCTTTGTTTTTTTTTATCCCCTACTATCTAACACAGTGTCCATCAAATAGGCACACTAACAACTTGTTAAATAACTGATGAGTCAAGGAATGAAAGGAAAATACACAAGCTGAGGTGACAACTTGTGCTCTCAGAAGGCCGACTTGCTCCTGACCTGGATCTGGCCACACTCTCCTGCCTCCACAGTCTGCTGGCACGTTCCACCCTCTACAACACCCTCCCCAATCCTTACCACACAACTGACAGCTTACTCTCACTTTAAGACTGAGTTCAACAAAATTTTAGCACAAAATAATTACTGCTCCCTTTAAGCTACCACAATCATTATTCATAAAATATCTGGAAATAATCATATATTGTAAGACTCTTTCTCCATAATCTTAAGCCAGTGGTTCTCAACCTGTGGGTCGCGACCCTTTGTAACAGTGAAAGTACATCGTGGCATTAGGAAGGTTGAGAACCACTGTCTGAAGCCATTATTAAACATCAATTCCCTTATGTGAGCATATCTTATCTCAAGTGGCTTTGAGCTCTTTAAGGACACAGAAATTTCATAAATTACCCATACAATTACCACACCTTATATGTAATTAGTACTCAGGCAATTTTGCTACTTTTCAAAGACTATAACAGAAAATATATCGAGACTCTCAAAATAAACAGGTAGCCCATTCAACCAGATATCTGGAACAGCTACAGATGTTGTATATGTCTGTGAGACACGATTATCTTTACATAAAGCTAATGTATATAAATAGAAATTAGACCATCAAACAATTCAAAGTAAAATTAATGGCTTAGTTTTAAGCCTTTTTAAAAAAGTTTTAAGCCTAGTTTTTAAGTCCAAGTAATTATCACCTAGTCTCTAACTCAGCCCTTTTATATTTAACTAAAACAATAGTAAAAATAACAGTTGAGTGTTTTCTATGCTGAGAGCCATTCTGAGGATTTTATGTGTGTCAGCTCAGAGGCAGACCCTGGGACGCCCATGTCATTCAGGAGGGAATGGAGGGGGTTCACAGGTAGTCAGTGAGGGGCTGAGATTCCTTCCAATCCAGCTTATAAACCCAGGACTCTGAGGATCAGTAACCAGAACAGGTATACGACAGGATCACAGTGTGCACATTTCTAATTTTCATTAAAATCTGTATTTGTAAAATCTGTATATTTCTAGGAAGATTCTCTTTTTACGTCAACTTTGATTTACATTATAGGCACTAATCTGCATAACTAAACTAAGTAGGCGGTAATTAAAATACAAACAGATAATATAGGATTATACTTACTTCCCTACTGGCTGGTCCTTTTTCTTTCTGTTGACAACGTCTGATCACTTCTAATAATAAGGGTCCACCCACAGTACCTTCTGCTTCAATAATACCTAAGTCTCGGGCTAAATTTTCTCGACCTTCAAGGCCTTGCGACTAGAAAAAAAATAAGATATAGTAGATGTACAAAAATATACCAAAAGTACTTTCAGAGGTTAAAGACATCTCTAAACTCAGAGAATGTTCTTCTAATGAATAAAATGTCCATTTCGAAAAATTGTACCTATTTATTTTACACAGCCCTGTGTTCATTGCTCCATTAAGGATCTAACACCATGCTAAAATTAGCACCACAGTAAAACTCTTTCATTAGCAAGCTTTCAAGTTACACAAAGCAGTGATACTGGTACCAGCTGACATCTCAGATGGTCTTTAAGAAAAACACATAATCAACGAGAAAAAAAATCTCTATGCCAGAAATTATAAGTGGTCAAATTTTATTAAGTTTCAGCTTAATATTAACTCATTTGTATAAAGAAGGTTTAATAGGATAGTTGTAAAAATCATTATTCTTACTGTGCTAGTTTCAGGTTGAAAAACAGCCAAGGTAAAGTCAAGGTTAAAAAACTGAAGAAATTCTGCAACAAGACTAGCCACTAAACGACCTATAAAATCAAGAAAAAGATGGGTGAGCAAATCTTTAGGAATGCTGAATGTCTTTTATTAACATTGTGAAATTAAGATAACATTAAGAACTTTGAGTTATCTTTTATTAACATTGTAAAATAAGATGCACCAAATTAATGGGAGAAAGGAGGTTTTTAAATTATAAATTTCTTCTCTGAGTAATATAGTTAAGTATTAAAAAATCCCAATCTCCCGAATTTTTCCCTGGGATCATCACTCTGGAACTAACTGTAAGACCAGGTAACACTTCATGAATAAATTCCACTGTTCTATCTTTTTATAGTTAAAATCAGATCTTTATAATAAAATTATCTTCAGCTAACTATTTCCTATGACCAAAAATATTTAATGACACTATGATTGATGGCTATACAATAAAATATTGTGCTAAAATGAGGAACTGTATACTTAAAAAAAAAATTTGAAATTACTGATTTCTCTCTAACATACAATAAAATATTGTGTTAAAATGAGGAATTGTGGGCAGCGCCTGTGGCTCAGCAGGTAGGGTGCCAGACCCATATGCTGAGGGTGGTGGGTTCAAACCCAGCCCAGGCCAAACTGCAACAAAAAAACAGCGGGGCGTTGTAGCAGGCGCCTGTAGTCCCAGCTACTCGGGAGGCTGAGGCAAGAGAATCACCTAAGCCCAGGAGATGGAGGTTGCTGTGAGCTGTGTGACTCCATGGCACTCTACCAAGGGCGATAAAGTGAGACTCTGTCTCTACAAATAAAAAAAAAAAAAGAAAGAAAGAAATTGTATACTTAAAAAAAAAAACAAAAAAACAAAAAACCTGAAATTCCTGATTTCTCCCTAACAATGTCAAGATTCAGAGACCGATAAACAAGAAAAGCTGAACAGCTTACCATCTTTTGTATTTAAAAACTTTTTCAGGCTCTCATTGACTAAAGGAGTTTTGTTCTGTTAAAAAAAAAAAAAAAAGGAAATATTTTAAGTGTCATGAGTTTATCCTAAAAACAAGAGATGTACATTAAAGTTTAACTTCTTAGCTTTAAAAATGTAATACATGGTCATCCACAAAATTAGGATTTTATTAAATCTACCCCACTACTGTTTTCTATTTTATGCTATTTAATCATTTCTCAAAGTTAATAAAACAAAGCCACATATAAAGATTTGTATTTATTTTTAATTTTTAAATGTTTTATAAATTGCTTATTAAACTGTTTTTAAACCAAGATTATCTTCAAAAACGCATGTTAAATAAAATTAAATTTACTAACATAAACACTGTTTACTATTTTAATTATATGAAGTTTGATTTTTTTTTTTTTTTTTTTTTTTTTTTTTGTCGCCCCAGGTAAAGTGCTGTAGTGTCACAGCTCACAGCCCCCTCTAACTCTTGTGCTCAAGTGACTCTTAGGCCTCAGCCTCCCAAGTAGCTGGGACTACAGGTGCCCGCCACAACACCCAGCTATTTAATTTAGAGATGGGGTCTTGCTCTAGCTCAGGCTGGTCTTGAACTCATGAGCTCAGGCCACCTTGGCCTCTCAAAGTGCTGGGATTACAGGTGTGAGCCACCATGCCTGGCCAGAAGTTTGATATTTTGTTATTGGATATCTACCATTTATACGTAGTAGCATGTCTACAATGAATAGGAGTTTAATAATATATTTGCAATTCCCAATTTATCCAGGATATGTAAGATCATTTTATGCAGCCCGTTGGCCAACTTGTTTTTGTAATTATGCATTTATTTGAATGTAAATAGAAAAAATTCTTCTAGCACATCAAACTTTGATCATTGCTGAGAATAAGGCTAACTGAAGTTGGCAGCACAGAGCACAGGGCAGCTTCCTCAAGCAGGCCTCATCAATCACCAGTGCAGTCAGAGCAGCATACACTGCTGAGGGCCACAACCTGGTGGCAGTATAGCCAGACTGGAATGCAGTAGATAGTTTTTTAGAAAAGTTAAAAATATCCCTACCATGTGATACAGTCATTCCATCCCATGTATTTTCTCAAGAGCAATCACAGATACTTATATCATGACTTGTACATGAATATTTACAATAGTCTTACTTAAAACACTTAAAAACTGGAAACAACTCAAATGTCTATTAATAGAATGAGATGACCTATTAATTCTGTACTCATTAAATGGAATAAACTATCAATATATACTAAAGTAGGAATAAATTTCAAACGCATTAGGCTGAATGAAAAAAGACAGACCAAAAAGAGTACATACTCTATGATTCATATAGATCTTTAAAATGTTTGGACTGCCTGGGAGAAGGGATTACAAAAGGGCACAGGGAAACTTTGAGGGTCATGGATATGTTGTCTACTTTGACTATGGAGATCATCCGCCAGCTGCATAACTGTTAAAACTTACCAAAGTGTACATTTCAATTATGTTACATTTACTATAGGTCATTTATACCTCAACAAAGTAGTTAAAATAAAACATACATGTAAGGAGGGGAAAGATTATAAATGACCTTCATAAACTGGATCAGGGAATTTTAAGATATTGCATCAACTGAAACATTTAAAGAAACTCATAGGACAAGATCAGATGTATACTATAAAAAGCCAACCTAGGAGCAACGCAGAGAAAGGACTTCAAGAAGGGAACAGCAAGGAATAGACGGGAGATCAGGAAGGGGTAATGCAATCTGGAAAAGAAATAAACAAGCAGGAGGCAGAGTGGGCAACAGAGCACTCCCCAGGGACACTTCACATCAGGCCTCACAAAGACACGCAGGTTTCCTGCTTAGATGAAGGACCAGCCCAGGAGGTCAGTCTAGACGGCAGTTTAACACACACGCCTGACGCTCAGGAGGAGGTGCATGAACCATGAGGGGCTGAAGCTACATACAGAAGGAGAACTGTGGGATAGTGCATCAACATCTGAAGTAAGAAGTACAGGAAAAAGACCACACTAAAGAAACCAAGCAGTGATCAAGAGGAAAAGGAGAAAAACAGAAGAGAGAAAGTTCCCAAAGGTCAAAAGAGACTTTCGAGACTCAAACAGGAATTAAGAATGTAAAATGCCACGATGCTCAATCAAGATAGGTAAGAACTAAAGAATACTCAATTAGGAGATTCTTCTTGACTGTAGCAAGAGAAATCACTTAGGGATAATGGTGGTGGATTTAAGATTTTTACAGAAAAGGGGGAGACTGAACATAATGAAATAATCATGCATATTCTTTCAAAATGTGGTGAAAGGGGAAAAACTATAGTGGTATTAAGAGCAAAATAAGAGGTCGGGTGCGGTGGCTCAGGCCTATAATCCTAGCAACTCCAGGAGGCCGAGGCAGGTGGATTGCTTGAGCTCACAAATTTGAGACCAGCCAAGCAAAAGCAAGACCCCATCGCTACTAAAAATAGAAAAACTGAAGCAGGAGGATGGTTTGAGCCCAAGAGTTAGAGGGCGACAGCTTGGGACTCTGTCTCAAAAAAAAAAAAAAAGGGCAGAGTAAGAGAAAAGGACAACAGTTTTCTCCTTAAGAGCAACTTAAACATGTTTGCATGCTCAAGAGAAGAGCCAACAAAAAGAAAGAGGTCACGGATACAATAAATAAGCAAAGAAGACAAGAGTATATGGAAGGCAGAACCTGGACAAAAGATCGTTCGTGGACCAGATGGAGCCCCTTCTATTATACTAAAGCAGGAAGTACACATAAATGCTGACACAGGTAATTTTTTTTCTAAGATGAGCAAAAGACTGGGGGCTGGGGAAGGAATATATACGGTTAGAACCTTGTGGCTTCTATATTCCCTGAAAAAGAGACAGACCAACTGTGAGAATGGAGGAGGTGGGGTTAAGACACAAGGCTAAGGTAGCTAAGGGGGGCTATGCTGACTGAGAGGCAGAGCTCTGCCTGTGAGGACCTGGCTGAGGCTGTTATCTACCAACCTGTCACACCAGCAATCCACAAGGTCCAGCAACTTCTCTCTAGCAGCCCACATGCATTAACAGAAAAGCGAATGTGTTGGATTAAAGGACCATTAAGACTTCTTCCAAACCAATGACTGAAAGGCAAAATTGTTACGGTTTTTGAGGTCAAAAACAAAAAGCTGCCAAGAGAAAATTGACACCTAGACAAACACAAAGAGCAAAGAAGTGAAAGATTGGATGGAATTAAAGAGCTACTATATAGGTCTCTACACAGGAGAATGATTTGTCACAGTGTAGAAGTTTAATGGGATATTGATTCTTGTCCACAAGTTCCAGGATATTTACTCAGGATGGCTGGTGGGAACTGAAGCAGAAAGGAAAAGCTAAATTTCACACTTACACACAAAGAAGTGGGTGAACTTTTGGCAATAATAAAAATGTTGATGTTTTTTAAATAATCAAGTGGTCAGATAATTTTGGGGAAAGTAGCATATACCTCCTACCTCACAAGGATTCGCAGTGTATTAACACGTATTAGTTTATTAAAGGTTCTGAGCGATCATGCAATTAACGCATTGACAATGGAACCACTTCTAAGTGAACTCCTAGGACCTTTTGTTTCAGTTTGGTATTGGTCTCAGAGTTACCCAAACATTAATATTTAAAGTGGTACCTAACCTTTAAGATTACTCTGAAATTCAAAAGATACACAAAAAGGGAATAATTACTGTTTTCCCAATAGAAATATAACACTTCACAGTTAAAATTATCCTTAGTTATACACTACTATGAATTGTGTGGTTAAAATGGCTTTTAACTAATTAGAAATTCAGTATTAATGAATAGGGTCAAATTATAACCTGGAGATTTCATACCTCTACTTTTTCTTGCTCTTCGAGTGCTAAAAACACGGCTGCTCGGAGTTCTGCCTTTAAAAATAAGGTAAAATAAAAAAAATTACGCTTTCGAGACAATATTCAAGAAGTGCACACAAGGTAAGTTCTACAGACACCATCCACAGCGTCTGAAAGCCGGAGACAAAAAAAGGGCAGGTGCAGGGGGGCGGCAGGTGCAGGGCGGGCGGACAGGTGCAGGAGGACGGCAGGTCCAGGGCGGCAGATGCAGGGGGGCGGCAGGTCCAGGGCGGGCGGACAGGTGCAGGGGGCCGCAGGTGCAGGGCGGGCGGACAGGTGCAGGGGGGCGGCAGGTGCAGGGGGGCGGCAGGTCCAGGGCGGCAGGTGCAGGGCGGGCGGACAGGTGCTCCGCCGCCCTCTGGGACCACACGGCCCACGCCGGCTTCGGGGGCCCTCCTGCGTGGGGCGCGCGCTCCCGCACCCTGCCCTCCACGGCCGGAGTGAGGGACGGAGTCCAGGGCGACCCTGAGCCCCGCGGCATCCCGAGGAGGGCGCCCCGCCAGCCACGGCCCCTCGCCCCAACGGGGCCTCCCCGACGCGCCCCGCTGTGACGCCCGCCGTCCGCACAGACCCTGAGGCCCCCACGGACCCTGCGGCCCCGCCAGGCCCGCCCGGCGCCAGGCCCCACCTTGATGCGGTTCAAGACCCCGCTGCTCTCCAGCGTCTGCACGAGCAGGTCCCGCAGCTCAGTGTCCTCCTCGGCCACCACCGCGGCCGCCGTCGCCGCCATCTTGCTTCTCCAAGACAACCGCCCAAGCCGCGCCAACGGCCAACGGCCGCCGCAGGTTCCGCACGGCGCGCCGGCGACGCTCCGAGGCTCCACCCTTTACGTCGCAGGGCGGGGCGTCGAGAGCGCGGGGCGGGGCGTCGAGAGCGCGGGGCGGGGCCTCAGGAGGCGCACTCAGGGGCGGGGCGGAGGCGCCTGAACCGGGCGCGCGCGGAGCTCCCGACGGGCCGCCGCAGGCAGTGGTCGGGTGTTAAGGCGTCGCGAGTTATGCGAAAGCCGGAGCCGGGGACAGTACCATGATCCGGACCAGGAGGCTGAAGGCTGATGCAGTACTGTTACCTAGGAGACCTGCGGCGGGCGCGCGGGGCAGGAACTCCTGAGAGGCGGGGCGGAGGGGTGGAATCTTCTGGAGGTGGGAGTTGCCGTAGGACGCTAGAACTTCTCGCGCGTGCGCTGTAGGGGTGTGGGAATGGCGCGGAGGAGGCGCCCGCCGTGGGCGCGGGCGCTGGCGCGGTCGCGGTCGCGGTCGCGGGCGGGGGCGGGCGCCCGCCTTGGTTCATTATTTCATCAAGGGTTTATTGATGCCCAGGTGTGTGTAGTGGTTAAAAGCGTGAGCTTCAGAGCCGCGTTGCACGGACCAGCCCATAGGTACGCTGACCGTGACAAGTCCCCTTCCTCTCTGTGCCTCAGTCTCCCTTGTGTAAATAAGGATAAAAACCTGCACACGGGGCGGCGCCTGTGGCCCAGAGGAGTAGGACGCCGGCCCCATACCCCGGAGGTGGCGGGTTCAAACCCAGCCCTGGCCAAAACCTGCACACAGACGTGTGCGAATATGTGTAGCTAGGTTGCTAGGTAGTACTCAATGTGTGAAACACAGAAAGCGCAGTACAAATGTTAACCATTAATTTCATTCGTTGCTTTGAACATACAGCCAAATCTCACTTGCTGCAGGATGGTCTGAGCAAGCTGATTTTTCTTCCTAACTCCGTCCTGCAGAGGCGAGAAGTAACGCCCACAGCAGGTAGGTAGGTATTGTGCCCGCAGTCACCCAATTCCGTTTAGTTCCCAGCTCAGGCCCTTTCACGATGGTTTGCTTCCTCCCAATAGTTTTAGAATTTCATTTAATTTAATCAAATAAGAGGGGGGAAAAAACACACAAGAAAATGAGCGAATGTAGATGTGGGACGCGAAAGATGTTGGAAAGGTCGACCTTGCCAAGGACAGAGTCAACGCAAAGCCGCCAGGGGGCAGTGCGCAGCAGGACGGCAGACAGACGGTCCCTTTCTCAGTATTTTTTTATTATCTGCTGAGACCAGAAAATGCCACACCAAAATATGCCACTTTGGCATAAAGATTATTTTAAGTTGAAGACAACTGGAAGGAAGGAGATACAAAGAAAGCTCTCTGCCCTCCCCTGTTGGCCTAAAATCAGAATATAGAAATCTGAACGTAGAATAGAATAAAATACAGAATCAGAATAAAATATCAATTAATGGTCCATTGATTGATACCTTTAAATTAGATGTTCTTAAATTCTAAGAACAATACAAAAATGGTTTGTGGTTTTCTACTATCCTGCTATTTCTCTGAGGTTTATTTCACTTTACACTGTCTAGCCTTTTTTTTTAGACAGTCTCACTATGTCACCCTCAGTAGAGTGCTGTAGCATCACAGCTCGCAGCAACCTCAAACTCTTGGGCTTAAGCGATTCTCTTGCCTCAGCCTCCCAAGAAGCTGGGACTACAGGCGCCCACCACAACACCCGGCTGTTTTCTTATTGCAGTTGTCACTGTTGTTTAGCTGGTCCCGGCTGGGCTCAAACCTGCCAGCCTCGGTGCATGTGGCTGGCACTATAACCACTGTGCAACAGGTGCCGAGCCACACTGCCTAACTTTATGTATTTATTTTATTGCTAAGTGCATGTCTACACAAAATAGATGGGTTCAAGTATACATAGCAGTATACAGAATGTTCCACACAGCCGCATATAAGATGCACCACATGGCAACACATGGAACACGCCACACGGCCGATACATAGAAGGCGCTACATGGCCGATACATAGAATGAGCCACACAGCAGATATGTAGAGGCTACCACACGGCAGTGTATGGAACACACCACACAGCCATATATACGGCACACCCCAGAGTGAGAAGTGTGTGTTCTCAGTGTTTTAGAAGCCAGGTATTTCTGCTTGATGAACTAGCATTTTTTAAAATGGCTTTGAATTGCTGTTAACTCACTGGTTTAACCCATTACTTAAATATCTTTAGCATTCAGGCTTAGAGTCTAGCCAATCTATCTGGGCCACGATAAATTCATTAAAGCCATTAGATGCAAATTCATTCTCTAAAATACAAATATTAGACTGATTTTATTGATGGGTCTAAAAAATGCACAAGATTAAAATATATATACACTTCACCACAAAGTTTGGGATATGCCCCTTGGCGAATCCTTAGTCTCTGGATATTTCTCTGCTGTCTGTGTGTGTGTATACTGTCTACTTTTTTGCTTTTGACTTTTCTGTGTCGCCCTACAACAGGGCTTCTCAGTCCAGGTGATTGTGCCCTGTGGGAGGGGGGAAGCTGGCAACATCTGGAGGTGCTTTGGGGGGGCCCTGCTACTGGCACTTAGTAGTAGTGTTTAGACACCAGTAAACGTGCCCCATTGCCCAGGACAACCTCCCGGAACAGAGAACCATCAGACCCGGAAGGTTAGTATGTTGGGAAACCCCACTGTGGGATATTTCCCCAATTACTAGTGCACTGTAAGTGCAATTTATCAATATTTTGGCCTTCTTTTGCTGTTTCTTGGTCGGGCTAAATTCTCTCTGCCTCTTAACATTGTTCCTCTTTCTTACCCAGTCATGTGACTTCTGGCTCTTCTTAGCCCCTCTGAATTCAGAATAATCCAGTGAAGCCAAAAAGAAAGCAAAATAACAATTTAGTTTTTAACGGAAAAATTTACATTTAATAGATTATTTTAAAATATAAAAAAATTCAAATGTTACTTTTATCATAAGGAATTTTAAAGGAATTTTCAAATCTTTGAGAAAACACCACATAAAGGTGTCATGTAAGCTTTGGATCAAAGAACCTTGTTCTGTGGGACACTGGCAAGTCGATCACGTATTTGATCAGGTTTTAATGCCCAGGGAGCATTAAGTGTTGGAATTTTTTTTAATTTTTAATTTTGAAAAGAATTTCAAATTTACAAAAAAGTGGCAAGAATACTACAAAGCAGTCTTCATTCAGATTTATTGAGTGTCACTATTTTGTCATATTAACTTTATTGATCTATTTCTCTTTCCCTTTTGATCTATTGATCTGTTCATCCTGAACCTTTTGAGACTAACTTGTAGACATCAGGTCCCTTTACCCTTAAATAGTCGCTGTGTGTATTCTTTAAGAATAAGGCCACTGCCTTAACGCAGTACAATGATCAGAACCAGGAGGCTGAAGACTGAAGTACCGTTACCAGGTGGCAAGCTGGTGCACTGGGGGGGGACAGGGGAGGACGGATTCTTACCATTTGCCGGTTCCCATGGTAAGTGGCTCCTGATGGCTGATTTCAGGTAACCAACAGCTTAACCAGTTGGGTAAATTCTGTACTGTTTAACAGTCAGCTCTCAGGGACTGGTGAGCGTATCCCCACTGTTACTGAATCTATGGTTCATATTCAAGATTCACCAGCTGCTCCAGTAACATCCTTAGTAGCGGTGTTTTTTCCTAGTTCAGGACTCAGCCCACAGCCAGCACTTGTTGTGCCACTTTAGTGTTCTTTAATCTGGAGTAGTTCCAGCCCTTCTTTGCCCATCAGGACACTGTCTTAAAAACTACAGTCCACGTGTTTTGTAGAATATCTTTCAATTAGGGTTCATCTGACATCTTCTCATAGTTAGACTGACATTATGCATTTTACCAGGAATACCTTTTTTTTTTTTTAAGATAAAGTCGCAGTATGCCACCCTCAGTAGAGTGCTGTGGCATCACAGCTCACAGCAACCTCAAACTCCTGGGCTTAAGCGATTCTCTTGCCTCAGCCTCCCAAGTAGCTGGGACTATAGGCGCCCGCTACAACGCCCAGCTGTTTTTTTGTTGGAGTTGTCGTGGTTGTTTAGCTGACCCAGGCTGGGTTCAAACCCACCAGCTTCGGTGCATGTGGCCTGCACCACAACCACTGTGCTACGGGCGCCAAGCCTTGCCGGGAATACCTTATAAGTAGTGTGCCCTCAGGTCATCACAGGAGGCGTGTGTGATGTCAGTTTGTCCCATAATTGGTGATACAAATTTGGCCATTTGGTTAAGTGGTGGTTATAACATTTCTTCATTTTAAAACTTATTTTCCCTTTGTGGAGCAACACTTTGAGTCTACGCAGATACCTCCCTCACTACACTTTTCTCCACCAATTTTAGCAGTTGGTAGCCATGTTCTAAAATGGCCCTCATGACCTATCTCCAGCTGTGATAGTACATCTCTGTGGGGTCCTGCCCACAGTGAACAGGATGTGGCCATCTTGGCCTTCTAAATTACAAAACTGTAATATAATATGTTTTTAAGACATTTATGGGGATGTGCTACAGCAGCAGTAGACATTCAATGCAAGATGAAAAAGATTTAAGTGGAAGTGACAAATACAGGAAACAGGCAAAGAAGATCCAACATACATTTTGTTTATATATACACGCATGTGTAGTGTATATACCTAAAGAAATGAGTAAAATCAAAGGAACAGATCCAATCAAGATGTATAATTAAAAATAAGCGTGTATTTCAAATTACATGTTGAAAAGTAATCTTTGTGGAAAATTGAATCCAAATATCCAACACCAAGACATTCTAGTAAAATTACTGGAAGGAAGTAGGGGAAAGGAAAGAAAGAAAAGGTTTCTGGGCGGTGCCTGTGGCTCAAGGAGTAGGGTGCCAGCCCATATACCAGAGGGGCAGAAAACTTCAAAAAAAAAAAAAAAAAGCGAAAGAGAAGATTTCTTAGTGATCACCCCTTTCCAGAAAAAGCCCAGAAACATAATTGAAAGAAAATTAGGTTTTCATCAGATTTTTCAATAGCAAAGCCTTATGTCAGAACAAAACGGAGTTATATAGTCAAGATAGTCAACAATAAGAAAGGTGCACCAAGGTAGTTTTTAAGTGCAAGAGGAGGAAACTTGTCAAAATGCGGGCATTCAGGATAATCTATTATGAAAGAGCTGCTGCTAACCTGTCAAAATGACAGCAGAGAAATTGACATGAAGACGAAATATCAGGCAGGTGGATACAACATACAGATACAAGCAGTGGTCTGCTGGAGGCAGCGTGGACCATCTCATGAGATCCAAGTGTTGTGAGTTGGTTGTTAGACATTATGAACAATTAAAGTATGTTATATATATCAATGAAATGTATTAAAAGTAAGGTGACAATGAAGCGACATCCCTTCCTGATTATTTTGCCATGTTTCACAATCATCTGTAACCTTGAGGTTATCTGTGTCTGTCATACCTGCCTGTGCAGGTGGGGTCTGCCAGTGCACATGTTTTCTCACTCCACATTTAATGACATTACGTTGGTACTTGAAATTTGGGGTGGTGAAGAGTATTTACCACGTGGAAAACTGCAGGATGTTATAGCTGTGTTTCCTCTCCCTCTGGAGAGAAGTTGTTGAACATTTCCCAGCACACCACTAGATTCAAAGAGCAGTGTGTGACAGATCTGTGACTCGACCAGGTAGGGACCATGCAGCTGTGCAGAGCAGTATATGACAGATGCATGATGTCCAGGTCAGAGTCCTGCAGCTATGCAGATGTGTGAGGAGGACATGGGAGAGCCTTTCGTAATCTGGGAGATGATGGTTTTGTTATTCTGGGATAGTTTTTGTTTAATGTTGGTTAAAGCAAATGAACAATTATGTGATATATTCATTTTGTCTTCCCTTGTTTTGAAAATCAGGACTCTCAAGGCTACACGGGAAGACACTGGCCATAAGACAAGTCAATTAAACACCCTGTATCCTGAATTTTAATTATAAATATCAGTTGAAGTTGAAACTCAGGAAGTACTCTCTCTTTACATACTATGTGTATCTGTGTGTACATACACATATCCATTGTGTGTGTATATACATATACATGCATGAATATACACATTCATGAATATTCTTATCTACGTCTATGTCTTGTTTTTATCTCATTTGCTGTATCCTGTTATAATATTCATGAGTGTGCAAATACAGACATAGATATGTGAAAGATGGATATGTTCAATGAAAAAGCTCAGAAACAATGACCCACCCAATAGAAGTGAATATTCCTCTTTCTTATATTGTTGTCTGAAAATACCATTTCCTACTCAAAAAAGAAAAATGACCAGGGTTTTTGGAGAAGTGGCTGTTTCCAGGTCTCAGTCAGAAAATGTACAAAATGAGCCTGGAACATTTTATCAGAGAGCAGGGAAACTACCGAAGCTATAAGGTTCATGGTAACAGGCCTCGGAAGTCAAGTGTTGGCCAAAAATGAGACAGTTTAAGCATCAATAAGGATGTTCACTGCACTAGGTTGAAGCTCCTCCAAAGCTATCAAAGCTCAGACACATATCTACACACACACACACACACACACACACACACACGTACACACGTACACGTGTCTAGCCACCTTCAAAAGATGCTGGGGAATCATTGTGAAAATGAAAATAGAATTGAAAAAATTATCATGCTTTTCTTATTCGAGCTGTACTATCCAGTTCCCAAATAGTGTATGTGCAAAAGTTTCGCTTTATAGAAATATTGACAGAGAATGACAGAATAAGAATATTGGTGTTGTTCAACCAAGGAGCTAGTCACTGAGCATCAGAGACACACACAAACTCAACACACACTAGGACAGGCACAAGACAGTGTGTTCCTCTTAAAGATGAATAGAATTCCACGCATGGAGTAGATTTGTCAAAAAAAAAACTTGAATCTTAGTAAGCATCTATATTTAAGTGTGCAAGAAATACAAAGGAACAGGAATAGTCTAATCTTCACTATGGGAGTGCAATCAATAAATTTGGATGGTAGAAAACTCTATAGGAAATTGCAAGGTTAATGGAAGACGTGGGAACATACAGTTTAAAGTAAACTTTAAAAGCATGTTTTAAAAGCTCTACTAGTATGGGGGAATGCAAATTTGGATCATAAAGCTGTAAGGGAAAGAAAGAAACGATTACCATAAGTTCCAGGATAGTTACTGCTGCAGGTGAGAGGCTGGGAGGGAGGGCTACACGATACTGTGCTTGTGAAGGTCGTCTGGGTGGTCTGTGGGGTCCACCTCCTGACCTTGGGGGTGGTTTGGTTATAGTAACTTGTTTTTATCACATTTGTGGTATCCTGTTATAAATGTTTTTAATAACCATAAAACTGGACAAAATACATAAAGCAAAACTTCCAGTATGCAATGCGCGTCAGGGTCCTCTGGAGACCGCGCCCACGCTGCCCTCCGTCGGGGGGCGCTGCCGGGAAGCCACGCGGGGCAGCAGCGGGCCCGACACCCCCAGAGGAATCAAGGTCAAGGTCGGCTGCCGAGGCCGCTGGGCTCTGCGTGGCGGGCCGTGGGGCAGGACGGCGCTGCGCACAGGAGGAGCCCCGAAACTCCGCCCGGGGGATTCTCTGGTTTGAGGCCAAGTAGCCAGAGTGAGACTCGGGCCTGACGGGGCAGCCGCCGCGGTGCTGTCGGAGACCCGAGGGGGCGTCCGGGACAGCGGCCACTTCACCTTCACGACGCCCTGGAAGGGCCGCCCTTGGTTTGCTGCAGCCCGGGACGGGGCTACTCTACAGCTTCTCTTCTGAACCCTAAAACTGCCCCCTGCCGCACAGGATGAACGTCTGAAACGCTCTACCGAGCAAAAGAAGCTGGACGTAGCGGCGCGTTCCTGATCGATTTCCAGTTCATGTTTGTGAATTTCAAGACTTAACCGGACCAAGCTGAGTTGCCAGGGAATCAATCTCTTGCAGAAACACACACACAAGAAAACCTCAGTGCTCTTTAAAAAGAGACAACAAAACCCATTCTCTCAACAATGCAGCATTTACAATACCCAGGATAAAACGGGAAATGCTGCTGAATATAAAAGAGGCAGAACATTCTCCATAAACAGTGGGAAAGAGTCGCTAGAAAGAAACCCAAAGTTACCAACAAAATACGGGAGAAAACATGTGCAACCTTGTGGTGGAGAGAGAGAACACAGCGCAGAAAGTACTACCCCTCAGAGAAAAACTGTAATTAGACTGTATCAAAACTAAGATTTCTCTTCATCATTAAGGAAATTCAATATGTAAGAAAATATTCACCAAGCCTGTATCTGCCGAAGGGTTTATATCCATAACGAGCTTATAAGTCAGTAAAAAATAAACAACTTGGGAAGGTAGATAGGAGCCTTGAACAGACACACTTGTGTTGCAGGGCTGTGGTCCCTACGGGAATGTCGCGTGACCCTAACTGCCCATGCACGCTGGTGACTATTCAGGGCAGGGAAGTGAACCCCAAACAGAAGAAGCAGACTTGACGTCCGCTTCACAAGAAAAGATGCAGAAATGATGAGTAAGCACAGGCACAGAATACAAATTAAGACCACACTGAGAGAGCATTTGATGCTTACCAACATGGCAAAAATCAACATCGGACAGGATGTTGCATTATGGCAATTCCCAGAGAAAGAGAGTCAACAGGGTGTGTGGTGGGGAGAGGGTGAGGAGACAGAGGCAGAGAGTTTAAGGAACTGGCATGGGATGGCAGGAGCTGGCCAATCACAGATCTGCAGGGCAGGCCAGGAAGGGGAGGGAGGGCTCAGAGAAGCATTGATAGTTCTAGTTAACTTCTTGAGTCCAAAGACAGTCTGGACACAGAATTCCTTCTTCAGGGGAGGTTTGCTTTTGGCTCAAGGACATCAGTTAATTAGATGAGGCCCAGGCACACTGTGAAGGTTTTTGCTTTACTCAAAGTCTACTGATTTAAATATAAATAATTACGTCTTAAAAAATACCTTTCCAGCAACTTATAGACCAGTGTGCAAGCGAACAGCTGGGTCCTATGGCCTAGCCTGGTTCACAGGCACAGTTGTCATCAAGGTGTGGAGCAACTGGGTCTCAGCAGTGCCGGTTCAGGTAGGCAATGGTACAACCACCTTGCAAAACGGTTTTTCAATATCTTTATAAAGGCAAACATACACCTGCTTTGTGACCCCACAATTCCACTCTGTTTATCTGGAAGAAATATGTTTAAACAAGAGAAAATGGATGTCCATAGCAGCTTTATTCATAATAACGCAAACTGGAAATAATCCATGTGTCTACAAATAAGGGATATACTGTAGAATACCACTCACTAACAGAGAGGCTTCAGGTACAGATACCCCAGCGAGCTGTGCTACAGTGCAGTTGACTCTGCAGACCGAGGTCGAGGCCGTGCAAGGAGCCCGGCAACCCGCACTCTGCCCTCCCCCATTGCCCTCCCTCTTGTCAGGTGTACCCCCAGCTCACCTTCTCCTTCATTCTGAGTGTCCTGTGCTCCTCTCAGAGCCTCACAGTGCTCCCTCCAGGGAAAGCCGGCGGCTTGCTGGGCTTCCCCTGAGAACCACAGGCGCAACAGCCACTGCCAGCCCAACATCTTCCTCTACACTTACTGAATCAATTGTTTTTTTCTGTAAACCTAAAACACACTCTCTTTCAACGGGTATCTTTCCCTTGGGGCCCACAGGTGCCAAGGTTCCGATGTCGGCTTCAGGATACGCTCTTCACTGGTGGCAGCCAGACTATGCATCAAATCCCAACAGTGGCGGGGGGAAACATTCCCTGCGCACAGGTGTGGGCCAGCTTCCTCAGTGCCAGCTGCCTTCCTGGTGGCAGGTTCCTGGGTGCCAGCTGTCTCCTGGTGGCGGCTTCCTCAGTGCCAGCCGCCTTCCTGGTGGCGGCTTCCTCGGTGCCAGCTGCCTTCCTGGTGGCGGCTTCCTCGGTGCCAGCTGCCTTCCTGGTGGCGGCTTCCTCGGTGCCAGCTGCCTTCCTGGTGGCGGCTTCCTCGGTGCCAGCTGTCTCCTGGTGGCGGCTTCCCCGGTGCCAGCTGCCTTCCTGGTGGCGGGTTCCTGGGTGCCAGCTGTCTCCTGGTGGCGGCTTCCCCGGTGCCAGCTGCCTTCCTGGTGGCGGCTTCCTCAGTGCCAGCTGTCTCCTGGTGGCGGCTTCCTCAGTGCCAGCTGTCTCCTGGTGGCGGCTTCCTCAGTGCCAGCTGTCTCCTGGTGGCGGCTTCCTCAGTGCCAGCTGTCTCCTGGTGGTGGCTTCCTCAGTGCCAGCTGTCTCCTGGTGGCGGCTTCCTCGGCGCCAGCCGCCTTCCTGGTGGCGGCTTGTTGGGTGCCAGCTGCCTTCCTGGTGGCGGCTTCCTGGGTGCCAGCTGCCTTCCTGGTGGCCTGTTTGTTTCCCAGAAACAGTGGAGGTAGCGGTGCTCCCTAGGGGCTTAGGGTTGGCCGGCACAGAGGCCTCCCCAGCTGTGTTGTGGAGTATCGCAGGGCACTGCATCCCCAAATTTTTAATACTAAATTGAGGGTGAAAGACTCAACCATTTCCTCAGCATGTTATCCCGTAACTGACTCATGAATAAGTACAGTCTTCCTACAGATGTTTAAAATTTTATACAATGAAATAATTCGGACGGCAAATCACTAAACAGGATGTATCCTTGTGTGTTTTATCACATTCCTTTTTGTTACGTTTCAAGAAGCACCACTGGTGTAATTTATTTTGAGAGTTATATTATTCTTCATGGGAGGGACACACATAACAGGTAGTGTCTTTTGACAAGATCCAGTTTTAGTACATGTGCTGTCAAGGCGAGCACTTTTGACAAGATCCAAATGCTTCTGCTCACATCTCCCACACCCAAGAAGCAATTCCCTTTGAAGTTGCAGCTTTATGTAAGCTCTAAAACCATAATTATGAGCGGATAAATTCAGCTTTGAATCACTAAAAGTATATATATTAGTATAAATATTAAGGTGCCGAGAAGTCAATGTCACTGTCCTGGGTGTTGGTCCGGGCACACGTCCTCAGGGCACCCAAATGTCTGTGCAGGCAGGAATAGAGAGACAGAGGACGCCATCAGCCTGACTGAGGGGGAAACCCAGACAGGAGTTCCTGTGTCATCGGTTTGTCTTGTGAAACTTTGCCCGTACATATACACGAGTGTGTGTGTAAAACACTTACCACACACCCATACGTACACACGTGAGTATGCACCCCCACACATACACACACATGTGCAGGGTGTGTGCTGACTGAAAAGAAAAATATTTCCTAAACATTGTAACACTGCAGTTATTTCATGAATCCAGTCACTCAACAAATTTGAGATATCTCCTCTAAGTCCAGTGTCTATTTTAAGAGAAATAGTAAGGAAAGGTATGGACTGACCATTAGAGGGGAGTTCCCCCTGGTCAGCAAAGCCCCCGGTGTCACAGCATCAGGGCAAAAATGGCGATGACTTCAGGCAGGGAAAGTCAGTTGGCGCTGTGTGAGCGGGCTGGAAAAGGGCTGGCAGTCTCTGCCTGGCTCTCCTTGAGGCCCCCTCTTGGGAAGAGTCCTTTCCCACACATGGGCAGCCTCGGAAGGATCCGCCCATCTGGCACCCCAGCCCAGGTGCCCCCCATGTGAGCGAGGGACCCAGCTGCCTCAGGCCCGGCCATATGAACAGGTACAAACAGAGTGAGCTGCCAGCTGAGGCCCCAGACACCCTGGGAGTTCCATTTGTGGATGTGACAAAATCATCCCTGGTTGATGTCACAGAGTATATGGGGTCATCTCATGTGTGACAGCAATAGGAACACTGGGGGATCCTGAGGCTGGAGAGGAGAGTGCAGCATCAAGGGACATTTCTCGGAAAGACTGGCATATTTCTGTGACCTGATTCAGGTGTGAGAGGAGCGTGTCTAAGCCGTTAGCCAGTTTGGGCCTGGGAAAACCGTGGTGCACGTTATTGAGGCCATCTTTGCCAGCACTGCACGTTATCCTGGGTTTCTCCGTGTGTGACTTTGCGCCCATCTACAGACTGGAGAGACCCAGGGTCAGGCTTTGTCACCCACCGTTCCTGACTATTCCTGACACAGGGACTCACTGTCAGACAGGAGACTGTTCCAGAACCCCGGGCCAGTCGGGAGCAAAGCTACGTCTGGAACCCGGGCTTTCTCTCCTCCCCCAACGTGACTCACCTTTAGGTTTGCACACATCAGTTTTAATATATAGGCCTTTATTTAATAATGACAAATAATTCCTAATTATTTTGTCAATTTAATGCAAGACAGTGAAGCACAAAATACATATAATCTGAAATAATTTACGTAAGCTGAAATGAGGGTAACTGCAAGGAAGACGCAGACCCGATAACCTTGGGTATGAGCTTCATTCATCCTCTGTTACAAGCAGGTTTTAATGGCAAAAAGGGGAACAGGGAATGGACTGACACAAAGTTGCTTACCAGGAAGTCACATTGCTTTACTTTGCCATGGAGGAAATGTCTGGAGCGCTCAGTGCCCCTGGGCCCCATGACCTGCTGGGCTCCGGCTCCTTCAGCCTGCTCTGAACCTCCCAGGGCTCCGCTCTCCTCCTGGACACAGTGGGCACAAGCACCTTCTTTGTCCACCTTCAGGGCTGTTACACAACTAAGCAAGACAAGGAAAGTAAAATGCATTCTAATCCAGAAATTGCCATAGTAATAGCAGCTGCTATGTTGAGTGTACATAGGATGAGATCTGTAGACAAAATGCTTTCAGCTGAGCGATACAGGGAGACACAGCACCTGTTCAACACCAGGCCCAGTCACAGCGCATGGTGGCACATGAGAGTGACAGATACAACTGGGGACTGGGAGTTTGTAATCTTGTTGAGGGGAGTGGTCAGTCAGTCTATGAGAGTTTATTGTCAAGGGCGTTAGTCTTCAAAACAAAAGAAAGTTTGGGAAAGGAAGTGGAGGGGTCATGTTTCAAGACGAACCATGAGTTGTTTTTGACAGGCTGGTGGAATTTGAGGAGAAGAAGGAGCACAGTCAGCCTGCAGAGATGCTGAAATGGAAGGTTAGCGCTTCAGGAGAACAGTCACAGCCTGAGAGGGAAGAGCTGGTTCCCAGAGCTCTGAGCATGTGCCACCCCTGACTGTCATTCTGGTGTATTTTCTGCCCCAGAGCTCTGAGCATGTGCCACCCCTGACTGCCATTCTGGTGTACTTAATGCCCCTGCTGTTTGCCTGGTGTGAAGCAGGCTTCACTCTCTTCCCCAATACCCACTTTTTACATTCTGTTTCCCTGGGGCTTCTGTTTGATGTTTGCATTAACAGGTCAATACTACTGACAAACCAAATAACTCCTCTACACAGACTAATTAAGACAATAATGGAAGCAAAGTTATGATGAAATCTTCCTTGCTTTGAACTGGTCATGAGTCATCTTAATCTGGTCCAGGTAAACTATTTTGTAGTTTAACTAGCTTCCCAAGCCAAAATTAGCTCCAAGGGAAGGGGCAAATTACTTTAATAACTAGTTTTGAAGAAGGAACAAGATAGCATTTAGACTAAATAGAATCCCCTTTTAAACCTGTGGTCAAATAAATGCTTAAAGGAAATTAAAGGGAAATGCAAGATTTATGAATATACAAAGACAAAACAACAAAATAGGAAAGAAAATGAGAAGCCCTTTTATTCCTAAATTTGATTGATAAATATCAGCATGAACTTGTACTATATTTCTTTAAAACAAACAAAAACTAACTAAAAAATAAAACTTATGTCCTGCCTTCATCAGCTATACATGTTAGAAATGATAACCAGACAGTGGCAGTAAACACCTGTGGACCAGTGCTGTGGTCTTTAAGTATAAAGTTCTACCAGAAAAAAAAAAAAAAGAAAAAAGATCTCCTTTGAACAAAGTAAGGCAGGAGTAGTAACATCTATATTAACTAATGTGGAATTTGGGCAGCGCCTGTGGCTCAAAGGAGTGGGGTGCTGGCCCCATATGCCAGAGGTGGTGCGTTCAAACCCAGCCCCTGCCAAAAACTGCAAAAATAATCATAATGTGGAATTTGAGGCTAAAAGTACTATAATACAGGAAAGGACTTTTTTAATGATAAAAGATAAATCTTACAAAGAAAGCCTGAAGCTATAGCCCCTAAAACCCCAAAGCAAAATTCTCGGAGATGCAAGGACACTGCATAGGGGGTGCCTTGTGCTGGGGCGTCTCTCATGTGGTGTTAACCTGATCAGTGGCTCCGTTGGCTGGTTAACCTGAGGTTGGTTAGGGCAGGAAAGGAGGAATAAACGCAGGATTCTTACTCTACTGACACACTGTCAGTGTAATGAGTTGGTTCCATCATATTCCCTAAGGTTGACCTGTGAGGATTTTGTTCATGTATTTTAACATATGTGGTGTGTTTTAATTCATTTCAGTATTATTCTTTTGGATGCTCAAAAATATTTCCCTTCTGACATTAAGAACCCCGTCATATGAGTGTCTGGGTCTTGCCAACAGGCCGCAGGGGTGTGTCTGGGCTTCCTTGCCGTCTCACCAACAGTGCGTGCCAGGCTGGCAGGGTCCCCCGTCTGCGCCACTCTGGGAAGCAGCCATTTCTCCAAGGAGCCCCGGTTCCTGTTAGTGAGGATTTTTTTTTTTAGAGACCACAGTGCTGGTCCTAGGGGTCCTTACTGCCACTCAGTTGGTCATTGTTATTAGGCCTTTTCAGGGACAGAGCTAGGTGACAAGGTTTGATTTGGTTTTTCTGTTTTCTTATTTAAGAAAATGTATAAAACGTTCATTCTGAAACTTATAACTCAAATTCAGTGTGCCGGAACTTTCACTTAATTTTTAATTTGTTTAATTTTTATTTTGATGCTATCTTTCTTCTTTACTTTAAACATCTGAAATGGCACCAACATCTCTACTTCTTTGTTCATTTTGTTTACTCATTTTTACAATAGCAATACTGTGTGATTAAAACAGAAGTGGAAACTGACAACGGTTTAAGGTTTCTTTGCAGCTTCTGTTGTTTGTTGTGTGTTCTGGCTCAGGACCGATCCCACCGGGAAGTGCAGCCGGGTCACTGCACCTTACGGTTACTTGAAATAGTCCTTCTCAGTGTGGGGGGAAGAAATCCCCAGGACCATGACAAAAGTACAGCTGTTCGGGCAACAGGTAGCAAAAGAAAGCAGGCCAGAAACCAAATTGCATGATTGCAGCACCCTCCTTCCCCTAGTCCCGTAAACTCGTGACCCTGACAAGACTATTGCCATCCTGGGAGGACAGCTAGTGATAGAAAGCAGGTCAGTGACCAAATAGCCTGGTCACAGCAGCCATTGGCTTCCTTCCTTCCTTCCCCCCCTCCTGAAATGCATTAGGGCCTGTGTTCCTGGGAAGAATCAGGACCTCCTACACTGGTCCTGGCTGGCAGTAGAGATAAGGCCTTCTTGCAAGATTAACTCCTTTTGTGGAAGGCAGTAATTCTTAACTCAGTCTGGGACACAGCATCCTTCACTCTGCAGGAAGGATGACTCCCCTCCCCTCTCATGACCCTTCTCACATTCCAACCACACTAGTAACAGTCCTGGGAAACTGTGTGAGCAGGGCTGACTTCTGGTCAGACTCCATTCCGCTCCTTTAAAATAAAGCCCACCCTTCATCCTCCCCTTCCTATAGGCCCTGGCCTGACTCTATCCCCAAACCGCTTAGTGTGGTTAAGAACCTGCTCAAAACCTAGTCACATGCATTTCTTCTCATTTGCTTGAAATGGTTAGGGGTTATCTTTGTAAGAATTAAATTTTATTTCATAATTATCTAAAAAATGTACCCTGTTCCAAAGTCGAAGCTGTACAGCAATCACGCCCAGAGCACTCTGGCCCCCACTGTCCCTCTCCGCCATCCCCTCCCCTGCTCAGACCTGACATCCATGACCACTGGCCCCAGTTACTTCTGCTATATGAAAAGTTATTCCAGTGCTCAGTGGTGAAAACAAGCACTTACTACCCTCACAAATGTTGTGGTTCATACATTCAGACAGGTCACAACAGAGATGACATCTGGGTCCTCCACTGGAAGGGTCAGAGGCTGGGTGCTCTGAAGGCATGGGTGCTGGCTCGGGTCCCTCCGAGGCCAGCCTTTTTCTGCGTCGCATGACACAGGTGAGCTTGGCTTCCCCACAGCATGCTGGCTGGTTTCCTCAGCGTGACCATCCTAAGGCGGAGAGAGCCAGGTCAGCACCCCCAGCAACACTGCCTTCTCCCTATGGAGTCAACAGTCCCATCCTGGCTCCTGGTGGGGGGTGGGGAGCCCCCATACACTGATGGAGCTGTGGCAGGACTGGAAAAAATCCCAGGGCACTTTTGGAAAATGCGAAGTGTCACAACATTTTAATTAGGTTTTGGCTTATCCTTTGATGTAAAATGTTCTACAGCAGCAAAAAGGAAGAGCATTTCATTATGTAGGTCTGGGAAGAGGATATGGGGGTGTGGGGGAGCGAGTGAGTAGAGGAGGCCAGAGGGGAAAGGCCCTGGAAAGAGGAGAAATTGGACAGGAGCAGTGAGCTCAGAGTCCAGGTGTGTCTCAGGTGGGAGGCAGCCTCTCCATTTCCTCTGTGAGGGAAGGGGGAAGCTTATTGCAGCTTTAATGAGTTGAGAAAATGTTTGTTTTTTAACTGACTTGTGAATTAGTCTATGTAAGAGATAATTATTGTGGGGCTCATCTTCAAAGCAGGCACAAGCTCTCCTCTGCCCTGCAGCCTCCTGTCAATGCATATGGAGGTGCCTGCCACTCAGAGCAGTCCTTTCAGGTGGACAGTGCGGGTGTGGGTAGGTGCCATGTGCCAGGTCCTCTCCTAGGTGTCACAGGCACACAGGGAGCCTGTGTTTCCAGGTGGAGAGGAATGGGAGGTCATGCAGGAGATGATGAGGACAGCTCCAAGGTCTCTCTACAGCTGACTGTAAAACTAGTGCTTTTTGCCATATTTGGGGGATCAGTCATTTGTATTTATATTAATTACTAAAAACTATTAATCAAGAAATAAACATCAGCTATCTATTACATTAAACTTTAATGGCATATTAAACTATGATTTGTAATACAGAAGTGCTTATCGAAAGGAAAACAGCTCAACTAAGTGGAAAAACCTCAGCAGTCTGCAATGGCTTCTTACTCTTAAGATAATTTTAAAAACAGCTCATGGAAACAGCCCAATATCTATGTAGAGGCATATATGAATGTGTGTGTGAACTTACGGTTTCTTTTTTCTTTTTAAAGATAACTATCCTTTTGTGAGAGGAGTCAGAAATATTATAATTAATAGAATTTTTAAGTAAAACTTTGGTGATGATTTCCTGGCCATGAGATACAAAATTTGACATGAAAGAATAAAGGTAATATGTGGCTTTATTTACATCTCAAAATATCATGCTGGTAGATTTGATTTATTCATGTTGCCTATTCCCCAAAGTTTCTTCCCTGTGATTCCTACTTTGTAAGTGACATCTTTAAGATAAAAAATAATTTATTTTTCAGTTTCTTTTTCAGTTTCTTCACTTTCCCCATTTTGTCATAGCCACGGCTCAGGAAAAAACAGATCTATACACTATGTACCAGGGCAACCAGAGTGATAGGGCAAGGACAGAAATGTTCAAACTGTAAGATAAGACAGATAGTACAGAAAGAAAACACCCAGAGACTGGCCTCACCTCTCAGTACGTACACAATTTAGAATGCAAAGGAGTTTTTCAGGTAAGATTCTCCAAAGTGTAATGAAACTGTTTAGAGCCTGGGAACTCAAAACTGGCAGAATGGAGAGCATTGCTTCCCTGGTCCCCTCTAACACATAGGGTCTAAAACCAGACTCCAGTGTGGAATCCCCAGAGCACCCTTGTCTCTGCAGCCTCCTAGCTGAAGGTCCCAGGTTCCGTTGTGAGAGATAAATGCAATTTGCATTCTTGGTGGAACCTGGGCACAGTGCGATGGTGCCAAACACTTACTGACATTTTCTATTTTAATCTTGACCTCTATTAGAAAGTATTGTTTTCCTGTTTAAAAAATGAGGAAACCCAGCTTTAGGGAAGCTAAGTTAACTTACCAAAGGTCATACCTCTTATAGGAGGAAGAACCCAAACTTCTGCAAGCACACTCCACCTTCCTGGGACCTGGTTGGAACCACTATCCTCTGGTTCCCGGCTGTCCTGGGGAGCGGAATGGCAGACTCTTGGGCCCCTTCTTGCCCTTGGCACCCTGGGTCTCAGAGAGCCAGAGCCTGGGTGCTGAGAGATGTCCTGGGTGGAAAGGCTTGTTCACCTTGAACGTCCTCCCTGGCTGACCACGTTCTATTTGGAAAGCACTGGGTAAATGTGAGTTTTGTACCGAATTAGCAAGAATCTCTCCAAGGCCCTTGCTGGCCCTTCCCCCAGGGGCCCCCAGCGTTTTCCCGAGAGCATGTGAGGTAACTGAGGAATGTAATGCTTCAAAACTCTGCACCCTGACATCTGGCACATTCAACTGTTCTACAGCTGAGAGTTCTTGTTTATCAGTTTGCATCTGAAAAATTCCTCACCAAAAGATGCTGCTCACCCACGAGACAGCTTTGCAGTCAAGTCTGTGTTTCTCCTGTGGTTCCTGTTAGTCTTCCCAACAGACTGTCCCCTGAGGGAGAGCAGAGAGCAGACTTGACACCTGGTGGTTTCCTTTGTGATACACACGTAGCCTGTAGCCCCCGTTTTCCACTTGATTTGTAAGGTCCTTTCTACCTCCTCGGTTCTGGTGGACCTGTTACTCTTGCTGCCATTCCCTGTCCAGCCCCACTGTTGTCACAATGCCCGCAATGCCCACAGTGCCCACAATGCCTGCAATGCCCACAGTGCTCACAATGCCTGCAATGCCCACAGTGCCCGCAGTGCCCGCAGTGCCTGAGTGCCCGCAGTGCCCGCAGTGCCTGAGTGCCCACAGTGCCCACAGTGCCCATAGTACCTGCAGTGCCCACATGCCCACAGTGCCCGTAGTATCTGCAGTGCCCACAATGCCCACAGTGCCCATAGTATCTGCAGTGCCCACAATGCCCACAGTGCCCACAGTGCCCGTAATATCTGCAGTGCCTGCAATGCCCGCAGTGCTCACAGTGCCTGTAGTATCCACAATGCCCATAGTGCCCACAGTGCCCACAGTGCCTGTAGTATCCGCAGTGCCTGCAGTGCCCACAGTGTTCCTACTTGCAGGAAGGGCATGTTTTCCACTCCCTTGGCATCAGGCTTGGCCATGTCAGTTGTGTTGGTCAAAATTTCTGTGGAAAATCAAACCAACGTGTCCGGAGTCATCTTATGGCTCTGTCATAGCTCTGCTGTTAGTGGGCAGAAGCAGATAGGGCCCGTTTCTGCATTCTGGGCTCCAGAGAGAGACCATGGGATGGGGTGCCCCTGACCCACAGCCAGCCTGCAACAGGAGCAGATGGTACACGGTCAACTTCAGTTGCCGTGAGCTACTGAGATTTGGGGCTGTTGTTACTGCAGCCTAACTCAGTAGGAGTGGGAAGCCAGGGGTTGATACCAAGAAGAGACTGTGCACCAGTGTGTCCGAGGTACAAATGCAATTTAAGGATTTCTACTGGTAGAAATGTGTGCTACCCCGACCCCCTTCCAGGAGTGTGCTTCACACAACCACACCAGCCTTTAGACCTCATCACTGCACCTTTCACCTGGGGTTGCTTCTGCCTGCCTGCTGGATGCTGGAGCCCCCTCCCTGTGTCCCCCAAAGCTGTCCCCAGCACCTCTGTCCCCTCCCTTCTCCCACCTTCCTTGCACTCCCCGTCATGGAGCACTCGCTCTGCACCGGGCTCTCTTTAGGATCCTGTTAAGTGGACAGTACTGACCGAGACGGATGGAGGCCACCCCAGGTTCACACCCAGGTCTAGAGTGTTGACAGCTTGTATAATGTGGATGTCCCTCTCTAAGAACAGGAATGCAGAATCAGAATTCTGGATACAAAGCCAGGTAGAGGGTCTGGAAGGGCCTGTGCAAGTGAGGGCCCCAGAGCTTACTCCCCACTAGCTCCACGGTGAATGCACTCCTCAGGGAACTGGTGGCACAGGAAGAGATGACACGACGCCCCTGGGGGTAGGGAGAGCTCTGTTGACACTTCCCAAGGTCATGAAACAGGAACTAAGTGGGAGGCCCCTTTAGACTGGGTGGTGACACTATAGAATTTTATCTGAGCCCTGTGATTCTGGAAAGCAGAAAAGATTAAAAATCCCCTGGCTCTTTGGGTCCTGAGAAACAGCTCCCCTATGAGACCCACTTCCCCATGTGACTTAGGTAGGAATCACAGATGTCCCCCGCCCTTTATCTAGGACCAGGCCAGACACAGAACCTCCCAATCTCCATTGTTTGCTCCCGGTTTGGGATGAGCTGAACTTCTGTGTCCACTGATGGATCTGAACCAAAGGCTGGTGAACCAGACAGGGGCTAAGCTCTCATCTCCCAGCTGCAGACCTAGGCCACTGTCAGTGTCAGCCAGCAGGGCAGGGGACACCTTCTCTGCTTTGCTGTCCCTGTCATCCCTCCTGTTCCTCACAGTCTTGTTTACTGCTCTCCATAAAGAGCCCCCTTTGCCAGCCCTTGAGATCTCTACAGTCCTGTGGTCAGTGCAGTCTCCACTCTAGAGCCCAGTGTGACCATGCTTTCTGACTTAGTCCTCTCCTTCCTTTTTATTTGGTGGTGGTCAAAACAAGCCTCCCTGAAGGGGAGGTATTTAAACAGATGGAACTGTGGTTTAAGGGAGGAGCAAGATTCTGGGAAGCATTTCTGTGTTTTAAAATGTATATTTTTATACTAAAAGAAAAAAGAGAATGGGCGGTGCCTGTGGCTCAAAGGAGTAGGGCACCGGGAGGTGGCGGGTTCAAGCCCAGCCCCCCAGAAAACTGCAAAAAAAAAAGAGAGAGAGAGAGAGAAAATGAAGAGGGCAGGACTGTGGGTGTGCCTGTATTATTTAGAGGAAGGAGCTGGAGGAGCCGGACAGACACAGGAGGTAGCTGAGAGGAGGGAGCTAGTAGCCTCCAGCCCACCGCAGGTGGGGGGTGTCAGCCAGTCCCCTCCACCCACGAGCGCTTTTTTGAGCGCCTACCGGGAGCCCTCCCCTCGCTTTGCAGTCGGAGAGAACATTTCAAGCAGGGGTGCGACTCTGACCACGCCCAAGCAAAGCCCACCAGGTGTTTAGACGGTTCCAGTGGCTGAGGGCCCGAGGAAGCCGCGGTTTTACTCGAAATGTAAATGGCAGTGGCTGTCCACAAGGTGTGGGCGGGGGAAGCGTCTCCGCAGAGAAAGTGGCCTGTGTACCAGCCCCGTGGGCAGGAAGGCCAAGGCCAGTGTCTGCAGGAAGCCGCACCCGGGATCAGGTTGGAGGAGCCGCGGTGGGGAGGGGCCGCCACTGGCCCCGGAGTCCGAGCCCTGGGTCAGGCCGGCTGAGCCACTGGGGGGGGAGGGGGAGGCGGAAGTGTGGGGCCTCCACCGGCCGCCCAGTCCGCACCCCCCCAGTCCCAGCCCCACTGAGGAGCCCTGGCCCTTGGGAGGAGGCCGGTGAGGCCCACGGCTGGGCAGGGCCGGGCCTCGCTGGGGATTTCGGCGCACTGAACATCCGTGGGGAGACCCTGCAAGTGTTTCCACGGGGTAGTCGCGTCAGATCCCCGCCTACGTTTACAGCCTCCCTGGGGCTGCGGAGCGGGCAGCTAAGGGGGCGGCGGTGTCTGAGGACAGGAGGGAGGACTGCAGGCTGCGGGGCCTGGGTGGCAGGTGGGACGAGGGGGAGGCCGTGCGCTGGATGGTCCCAGCGCCCACCTTTGGGCTCCCGGGCGCAGACACTGCTGTCCCCCGACGGCCGGGGGCGCGGGGCCGGCTCAGATCCCGGAGTGGGCGAGCAGCGCACACGGCCTGGGACAGCGCGGGCTGCCTGGTGTGGGCTGGGGCCCAGCAGGGCGGGCCCTCGGAGCGGCCAGGGCATCTGGGCGTGCCCACGGGTGCAGAGGGCTCAGCGCGGCGGGGGCGTGCCCACGAGTCCGGGGTGGGCCAAGGGCGTGTCCCCGGCCCGGGCCAGTCCTCCAGGCGTCCTCCGGGCTCTCCGGAAACGCTGTGGCCTGCAGGGAGGCGGCGGCTGCGGCGCGGGGCGGCCAGGTAGCGGCAGGGCAGCTCAGCCTAGTAGCTCGGCGGGGCGGACTCCGGGGGGCGGCGAGGCGGCCGGGGGGCCTGGGCCGGGACCTGGACTAGGACCTGGGGCCTGACCGCGGCTCTTCTCCCCGCAGGTTCGGCATGAGGCCCGGTGCGGCGTGCAGAGCCCTGCTGGGCTGCCTCTGCTTGGCCCTTTATTGTCTGAGCGCTGCTTTTAAGTTCTCGAGGTGAGTTCAAGTTTGAAGAAACGGGAAGGAAGGAGTGAGCGCGGCCCCGGAGGTGTCCACGGGGCTGATGCTGCGCGTGGGTCCAGACTCGCCGAAGGGGGGGCGGGGCCGGCACACCCGGGGGGACCCCAGGGGAGGCGAATGGAGAAGCGGGGCCGCGCACATCTTAGGGGCACCTTACAGAGAGTGAGTGGGGCGGAGCTGAGCACACCCGGGGTCCCGAGACGAGCGGGAGGGTCGTCGGAGGCCGAGGACACCCGGTGGGGACCCCGTGGGAAAGGCGCGTGGGGCGGGCCTCGCACCCCCCCTGGAACCCCGGCTGGAGCGGGAGTGCGACCCGCCGGGTTCCTGCTCTGCAAGTTCTCAGAGGCGGTGGAGGGAAGCTTCTGTTTTTAGGTGTCAGCACAGCTTTGGTGAAAAGCTGTTCTTCCTCTTTCGAAGCTTCCTCTCTGCGTCCGGGCCGCTGGGTCCCCTTCTCTGTCCTTCCCTTCTGTCCTTCCCTCGCAGCCGCCCAGGCAAGTCCTTCAGGGGTAAACAGTTGCAGAGAATTCCAACTTAATGCCGTGGAGGGTAGCGGTATTTGAATACCAAATTTTAATTATTTTCTTCCATTTGGGTAATGAGTGGGTTGATCATTTCATACTGACAGGGTAGGTGGGTTTTGGTTTTTACTTATCACTGCTGTTTTATCATATACTTTAAAAGGTAATATTGTTTCCGCGTTTCCAGAGAGTGTACTTTCTGGAAAAAAAAAACACACACACACAAAAACACATTTATTTAGCTATTTTTGGCCATAAGGCTGAGTCTCACTGGAGAGGCATTAGGTGCTGATGGAGGGGGAGCTGCTGGTGTAACAGAATGGCTTGGGAAGGGGGGGTGGAGATGTTTTGTCTTTTCAAAACTCCCTGAACCTCCTCTCCTTTTTTTTCTTGGGAACTAAAACCTACTTGGCTGTTTCAGGTCAGTGGTCCAGGGGCAGGGAGGATGTCTTTGTTCTGTGGAGGGAATCTGGAAATCCCAAGATCTTCTTTCCTGAAATCTGGGAAGAGGTCACAAGATTGTCTTAGCTGAATTTGGGATACATCCAGGCAGAGGACACAAAATTATCTTAGCCCAAAATGGGATTATGGGATTGCTCAGTACCTTTAAAAGCTCTGTGCTGTTCAGAAGGAGGATGCTGGCATTTTTTTTTTTTTTTTTTTTTTTTTTTTTTTTTTTTTTTTGTGTAATTGTTTTGGGTTGGGTTTTGTTGGGTGG
>CAUYPK010132215.1:0-14991 GCA_963574355.1 Loris lydekkerianus
ACATTGTGGTGGGCTCCTGAAGTCCCAACTACTTGGGAGGCTGAAGCAAGAGAATCGCTTAAGTCCAGGAGTTGAAAGTTCCTGTGAGCTATGATGCCAAAGCACCTTACCTAGGGTTACAGCCTCAAGCTCTGTCTCAAAAAAAAAAAAAAAAAAAAAAAAAGAAGTCTTTATGTTCTTTAAAGTTTTACTTCAGGCCAAACATACTTATCTTTGGATGAGACTTGGCAATCTTCCATGGTTAGGGATACTTCAGGATAAATCCAAGATGAGGTATGTGAGATTGAGAACTCAGTGAGTTTTCTTGTTAGCTGTTCCTCAGCTTCCTCTCTCTAGGGTCTTTTCTTCCTTCCACATTTCTTTCCCCACAGCTTGATATGGTTCTTTATTTCTTTCTTTTTTTTTTTTTTTTAAAGACAGAGTCTCACTTTGTTGCCCACGGTAGAGTGCTGTGGCGTCACAGCTCACAGGAACCTCCACCTCCTGAGCTTAGGTGATTCTCTTGCCGCAGCCTCCCCAGTAGCTGGGACTACAGGTGCCCGCCACAAGGCCCGGCTATTTTTTGTTGCATTTTGGCCGGGGCCGGCTTCAAACCCGCCACCCTCGGTATATGGAACTGGCGCCCTACTCACTGGGGCATAGGCGCCGCCCTTGATATGGTTCTTTCCTCTTCTTCCTGGAGAAAGCAGTGTGTGTGAAAATGGTAAAAAAGGAAATAGTAATAGTCATCAGGTAAAATGGATTCAACACGATGTACAGACAGGGCTGGAGTAGGAATTGCGCTCTTGGTATAAAATAATAAATGATGATAATTACTTGAATCTCTTTAGAGCTTGCTGTCTTCCAGATACTAGCATAAGTGTCCAATATACATTCACGAATTTAATCTTTACCTCATCCTTAGAGGTAGTTACTGTTATCATCAGTTTAGACTAGGAAACTAGAGTATAGAGGGGTTAAATCAATTGCATAAAGTCACACAGCTAGTAAGTAGTAAAACCAGAATCTGAATCCTTTAATTTGGCTTATGTTCTAAAACTTTACCCTATATCACATAATAGTTACCACCTTTTGAGCTCCTGTGATGTGCCAAGTACTGTAATATTACTTCTCAGATCTCTCTAATCCTCACCATTCTGTGTTATAGATGAGGAAATTGAGGTTCAAAAAATTGAAGTAGGCTGGGAGTGTTGGCTCACTCCTATAATCCTACCACATGGGGAGACCGAGGTGGGAGGATCACCTAAGGCTAAGAATTTGAGACCAGCCCCCAACAATATAGTGAGACCTTGTCTTTACAAAAAATTAAAATAAGCCACACCTATAGTGCTAGCTGCTCAGGAAGCTGAGCCTAGAGGTTCAAACCTGGAAGTTGGAAGTTGCAGTGAACCATGATCATACCCCAGAGCACTCTAGCCTGGGTGACAGAGCAAGATCCTCTCTCAAAAATAAATAAGGCTCGGTGCCCGTAGCTCAGTGGTTGGCGGGTTTGAACGTGGCCAGCGCCTGCTAAACAATGATAACTACAACAAAAAAATAGCTGGGCATTGTGGCAGGCACCTGTAGTTCCACCTACGTGGGAGGCTGAGGCAAGAGAATCTCTTAAGCCCAAGAATTTTTTTTTTTAATAGAGACAGAGTCTCACTTTATGGCCCTTTGGTAGAGTGCCGTGGCATCACACAGCTCACAGAAAAGCAATTCTCCTGCCTCAGCCTCCCGAGTAGCTGGGACTACAGGCACCTGCCACAATGCCAGGCTATTTAGCCCAAGAATTTGAGGTTGCTATGAGCTGTGATGCTACAGCACTCTACTGAGGATGACATAGAGTCTGTCAAATAAATAAACAACTGAAGTAAGCCGGGGGGTGGCTCATGCCTGTAATCCTAGTACTCTGGAAGACTGAGGCAGGTGATTACCTGAGCTCAGGAGTTTGAGATCAGCCTGAGCAAGTGCAAGACTCCAAGTCTAAAAACTAGCCAGACGTCATGGCAGGTGCCTGCTAGTCTCAGTCAGCTACTTGGGAGGCTGAGGCAAGAGACTCTTTCAATCTCAAGAGTTTGAGGTTGTCGTGAGCTATGACACCACAGCACTGTACTGAGGATGCAGTAAACCTGGCCCGGGCCTGCTTAAACAACAATGACAACTGCAACAAAAAGCCAGGGGCTTGGCACCTGTGGCTCAAGCGGCTAAGGTGCCAGCCACATACACCTGAGCTGGTGGATTCGAATCCAGCCCGGGCCGCCAAACAACGACGGCTGCAACCAAAAAATAGCCGGGCGTTGTGGCAGGCACCTGTAGTCCCAGCTACTTGTGAGGCTGAGGCAAGAGAATCGCTTGAGCCCGGGCGTTGGAGGTTGCTGTGATGCCATGGCACTCTACCCAGGGCAACAGCTTGAGGCTCTGTCACAAAAAAAAAAAAAAAAAGCCAGGGGGCATTGCCTGTGGCTCAGTTGGTAGGGCCTTGGCCCCATATACATAGGGTGGTGGGTTCAAACTCAGCCCTGGCCAAACTGCAACAAAAAATAGCCGGACACTGTGGCAGGTGCCTATAGTCCTAGCTACTCGGGAGGCTGAGGCAAGAGAATTGGCTAAGCCCAGGAGTTGGAGGTTGCTGTGAGCTGTGTGACGCCATGGTACTCTACTGAGGTACCGAGGGCAATAAAGTGAAACTCGGTCTCTACATAAAAAAAAAAAAAAGCTGGGCATTATGGTGGGTGCCTGTAGTCCCAGCTATTTGGGAGGCTGAGGCAAGAGAATTACTTAAATTCAAGAATGGGAGGGTGGGCTCTGGGCTTGTACCTCAGTGGCTAGGGCGCTAGCCCAAATTCCAGAGCTGGGGTTCAAACCCAGCCCGGGCCAGCTAAACAACAACTAAAACCAAAAAATAGAAGGGCGTTGTAGCGGGCCCCTGTGGTCCCAGCTACTTGAGAGGCTGAGGCAAGAGAATCGCTTAAGCCCAAGAGTTTGAGGTTGCTGTGAGCTATGATGCCACAGCACTCTACCCAGGGTGACATAGTGAGATTCTGTTTCCAAAAAAAAACCATCAAGGAAAAGACATGTTTGAACCCCTTGTGTCTAGCACATAGCAAGCATTCAGTGTTTACTATGTCAATTTTTTTTTTCTTTCTTTTTTTTTTTTATAGAGACAGAGTCTCACTTTATGGCCCTTTGGTAGAGTGCCATGGCATCACACAGCTCACAGCAACCTCCAGCTCCTGGGCTTAAGCGATTCTCTTGCTCAGCCTCCCAGGTAGCTGGGACTACAGGCGCCCGCCACAACGCCCGGCTATTTTTCTGTTGCAGTTTGGCCGGGGCTGGGTTTGAACCCGCAACCCTCGGCATGTGGGGCCGGCGCCCTACTCACTGAGCCACAGGAGCCGCCCTACTGTGTGAAATTATCTGCTCTTTTTCCATCTTTGTCACATAGGAGTCCTTCATTCTTTTCATTTTTTGTACCCTTCAGACCTCAACATGCATTTATTTTTCTTCCTCTTGTTCTTCTCTCTCTCTCTCTCCCCTAAGCTACCTGGCCTATCGAAATTTCATGATTGACACATACCGGCTCAACCCACAGGAGTATCTTACCTCTACTGCCTGCCGCCGGAATCTGGCGGGTGATGTCTGTGCCATTATGAGGTGGGTCTTGAAGCTGAGGGGTAGTGGATACATGAGGGTAACCACCTATGGCTGTGTCTTGGCAGAAGTAGAGATGCCAGCAAGAAACAAGAATAGGCAGGAAAAATCACCTCTAGTGAAAGGGAAAATACAGGGTTGGCTAATGAGTGACGTGAGGGAATGGCAGTGTGCTCTCCGAAGTATGGAATGAAGAGTAAAGAAGGAACATGCCTGTGGTTGGAAGTCACTTGCAGGCCGGGCTGGGGGGCTCACACCCTAATTCTAACACTCTGGGAGGCTGAGGTGGATAGATTGCTAGAGCTTAGAAGTTCAAGACCAGTCTGAGCAAGAGCGAGACTTCCATCTCTACTAAAAATAGGAAAATGAGCCAGGCATTGCGGTAGGGTCCTATAGTCCCAGCTACTCAGGAGGCTGTGGCAAGAGGATTGCTTGAATCCAGGAGTTTTAGGTTGCTGTGAGCTAGGATGATGTCAGGACACTCTAGTCTGGGGCAATAGAGGGAGACTCTGTCTCAGAAAAAAAGTAAGGGGGGCTTGGTAAGGTCCCACCTAAAGGGTACAATGTAAGGATAAATGGCACACCTCCTGGGTGAAGGACTCACATGTTACCTAACAAGTGCAAACACTGTAACCCAAATGTAGGTACCTTTATATTAATCCAAAGTAACAAATAAATGAGGAAGATAATTGCAGATACAGAGAGAGGGCCAGGCTGGAGCTATAGACTAGGGGTGTTTAGGTGGTAGGTGAATAGCGGGAGTAGATAGGAGTTCCCAAAATGTGCAGTGAGTAGAGAAGAGGGCCAGGGGAGGGGGAGAAGGGGTGCCTTTCTGCTGTCTTGTGTGACCCCTCTGTATCCTCACAGGGTCCATGCCTTCCTAGAACAGTGGGGTCTTATTAACTACCAGGTGGATGCTGAGAGTAGACCAACCCCAATGGGGCCTCCACCCACCTCTCACTTCCATGTCTTGGCTGACACACCATCAGGGCTGGTGCCTCTGCAGCCCAAGACCCCGCAGGTAGGGTGAGGTGTTGTGAGGGTGGGTTGGGTTGGAATGATTGGGCTTCTTTGGACTTTTCTTTTTCTGATTTTTTAGGATAATGTATCAGGAGTGTTTTGGGGCTTCTTCCTTTTCCATGAGATGCAAAGGGCCACAGGAATCAGCCCCATGTGTTTAACTCTCAGCCTCTGCACCTAAGGCTGTGGGGACTTGCTGAGGGAGAAGGGATGCTCCTTGCCCTCAAAGAACAGATAGGTTAACGTAGGGGATGGAGCAAACAGAGAAAAATGGCTTAAAATTAACTTGTATGAAATTTGTAAACTTTATCATCTTTCCCACATTTTTTTCATTTTTGCTTCATAATTATTGTCACCTCCATTTTTTTCCATTTTCACTTCATCCATTACAAAAGTTAATAAAAGAAAGGTTATGTGGCTTGCCCAAGGTCAGAGAGTACCAAATCTAGGATTAGAACCTAATTGTCCAGCTCCTAAGAGAACCCATAAAGGTATATGTGAATTCAAATGGGCGTCATGCCAACTTCATGTATAATTAGTCATGAAGGGAACATGCAACAGTGGCATGAGTGCCCCCAGAGCTTGTGGGCCACCCAGCATTTGGTCTTGAGGCCTCCAGGGCTTTGGCCTGGTCATTTTCTGCCCAGCCTCCATGACGCCAAGCTCTGTCCCCCAGGGCCGCCAGGTTGATGCTGATACCAAGGCTGGGCGAAAGGGCAAAGAGCTGGATGACCTGGTGCCAGAGACGGCTAAGGGCAAGCCAGAGCTGGTAGGTGGGGTGCAGAACCCGCTGGGCTTCTTATTTGCCCCTTTATTGGGGGGCCCCTGCCCGGGAAGAAGAGACATGAGAGCAGAGGATCTACAGCAGTACGAAAGGAAATCCCACCCAGGGGCCCCTGCCCCTGGCTTTGGGAAGGAAGCTCCTTCTGTCTTTTTTCTCTCTCTCTCTCTGCTCCAGGTTCCCAGTGGTCAATGTACTCAACTCTTTCTTTCCCTCCACAAATAGCAGACCTCTGCTTCCCAGCAAATGCTCAACTTTCCTGATAAAGGCAAGGAGAAACCAGTAGACATGCAGAACTTTGGGCTGCGCACAGACATGTACACCAAAAAGAATGTCCCCTCCAAGGTAAGGGTGTGGGCTGACTTCAGGGGCAGAGACCTTCGTTCCTCAGGGCTCACTGGCTCCTCTCACCTGACTGGCATATGTTTTCCCTGCAGAGCAAAGCCGCAGCCAGTGCCACTCGAGAGTGGACAGAACAGGAGACCCTGTTGCTCCTTGAGGTAACTGGGGCAAGGAAAAGAGAGTTCTATGAAAACAAATACTTACATCGCTAGCTCATTTGAGAGTGGGAGACGGTGGAGTCTACAGTGAACAGAGCATGATCCTGCCCCAGTCTCTCCCCTTCCTGATGCCTGTCGCACCTGCCCCAGGACACAGCTCCAGGCCAGGGACTTGGGAGATTTCATTAACTTCATATCCTTTCTTAGTGCTCCTTCAAGATCCCCATTGGACCCAGCAGAGTACACAAAAACCAGAACACAGAGCGCTTTGAAGCCAGCTGCCCTTAGTAGGATGGGGGGAGTTGACCTTCGAGGAAGGTGGCTAAGTAAGCAGAGTTGTGTCTCCACCACTACCACCAGGCACTTGAAATGTACAAAGATGACTGGAACAAAGTGTCCGAACATGTGGGAAGCCGTACGCAGGACGAGTGCATCTTGCATTTTCTTCGACTTCCAATTGAAGATCCGTACCTGGAGGACTCAGAGGCCTCCCTGGGCCCCCTGGCCTACCAGCCCATCCCCTTCAGTCAGTCAGGCAACCCTGTTATGAGCACTGTTGCCTTCCTGGCTTCTGTCGTCGATCCCCGAGTCGCCTCTGCTGCTGCAAAGTCAGCCCTAGGTAATGGGAGGGATCTTGGCCTTCTTAGTTAGTGTTTGAAGGACTTAATTCCTCAGACCGTGAAACCCCTTCAAGTTTGGCTATCCTACTGGCCATGTCTGTGCTGGCCTCGCTCAGACTCATACTAGTCTTCACTGAAGAGATGGGCTTGTGAGGAAGCTTTCACAAGGATAGCCAGAACTGCCCCTCTGGGCCACTCCCAACCTCATCCTCTCTGGGTCTTGCAGAGGAGTTCTCCAAAATGAAGGAAGAGGTACCCACAGCCTTGGTGGAGGCCCATGTTCGGAAAGTGGAAGAAGCAGCCAAAGTGACAGGCAAGGCAGACCCAGCCTTTGGTTTGGAAAGCAGTGGTATTGCGGGAACCACCTCTGATGAGCCTGAGCGGATCGGTAAGGTCTGGCAAGTTCCCAGATTTCCCTCTTTCACCAAAAGCCAGAGCCACCTGGCCTCCTTATGCCATCCTGCCGCACATTGGCATCAGAGCACACATGAATGGGACTACTAGTGTTTTTCATTTTCCCCAGGTCTTTGTCTCAGGGGCCATTGCTCCCTACTGGTTTTCTCACAGAAATTTTGGCTGGTAGAGGGACTGTTAAAAAAGTGTAGAGAGAGTGGCAACACCTATAGTACAGTGGGTAGGGCACTGGCACATACACTGAGGCTGGTGGGTTCGAACCTGGCCCTGGCCAGCTAAAGCAACAATACAACTGCAACAAAAAAATAGCCGGGTGTGGATGCCACCTATGGCTCAGTGCGGCACTGGCCTCATGTACCGAGGGGGGCGGGTTAAAACCCAACCCCAGCCAAACTGCAACAAAAAAATAGTTGGGTATTGTCACGGGCACCTGTAGTCCCAGCTACTCAGGAGGCTGAGGCAAGAGAATCGCCTAAGCCTAGGAGTTGGAGGTTGCTATGAGCTGTGACGCCATGGCACTTTACCAAGGGCAAGAAAGTGAGACTCTGTCTCTAAAAAAAAAGAAAAAGCCAGGCGTTATGACAGGTGCCTGTAGTCCCAGCTACTTGAGAGGCTGAGGCAAGAGAATTGCTTAAGCCCAAAAGTTTGAGGTTGCTGTGAGCTGTAACGCCGTGGCACTCTACAAAGGGTGACATAGTGAGACTCTGTTCCCCTTCCCCCCCAGAAAAGAAAAGTGTAGAGAAGCCAGTCATAGTGGTATGCGCTTATAGTCCCAGCTACTGGGGAAGCTGAGGCAGGAGGGATCACTTGAGCCTAAGAGTTCAAGGCTGCAGTGAGCTATGGTAACACCATTTTACTCTAGCCTGGGCAACAGAGTGAAACTTGGTCTCCAAAAAAAGAAAGAAAAGTGTTGTAGAGACAGACTGTGTATTAGACATTCCCTGTCCCTTTCTTTTCCCACGGGCTCAGAGGAGAGCGGAAATGATGAGACACGAGGAGAGGGCCCAGCCACAGATGAGAAGAAGGAACCCAAGGTACAGAGGGTCCACCCAGACTGGGAGGTAGAGGGGTCACTCACAGCCCTGCCGAGATGGGAGCGTTGGCCTGGCTTAGCTCAGATGGGCAAGGGCTGGTCTTGGATGGGGCTGTCCCCAGGGCCAGGTTACCTCCAAAGTAAAAGGAGTAAATACAGTCTCAGTGTGAGCCCTTTGTGTGGAACCTAGTTACCCTAGCCCCTGATGTTCTCTCATTTTCTTTTGCTGGAACTTCAGGAACCCCGGGAAGGAGGGGGAACTATAGAGGAGGAAACAAAGGAGAAAGCCAGTGAGGCTCCCAAGAAGGACGAAGAGAAAGGGAAGGAAGGCGACAGCGAGAAGGAGTCAGAGAAGAGTGATGGGGACCCAATAGGTGAGCCTCCCAGAATGATAGATAGGGGTACAAGAAAGAAAGGCGACGCTACAGGACTAACTCAACCTTTGTCCTGGCCCAGTGGATCCCGAGAAGGAGAAGGAGCCAAAGGAAGGGCAGGAGGAAGTGCTGAAGGAGGTGGTGGAGTCGGAGGGGGAAAGGAAGACAAAGGTGGAGCGGGACATTGGCGAGGGCAACCTCTCCACTGCTGCTGCCGCTGCCCTGGCTGCTGCCGCAGTGAAGGCCAAGGTGAGGCCAGATCCCAGAAACCCCAGAGAGGAAGATGCTCTTTCTGTAATCTTGTTTCTCTTAAAGGAAATCCTTCCTTACTCAAGAAATAATGCTGGCCTATTTCCTTTTCATCCCGAGAAGAGTTAGTCATTGCTAAAACTTTTGCCATTGTTTTAAAACTTTTTACCGTCGGGCCTGTTTCTAGCCCTGTTATTATTTGACTCTATCTTTTCTTTTGCCACTCTCTCTTCATGTACTTTTTTTTTTTTTTTTGAGACAGAGCCTCAAGCTGTCAAGCCGTCGCCCTGGGTAGAGTGCTATGGCATCACAGCTCACAGCAACCTCCAACTCCTAGGCTCAAGCGATTCTCCTGCCTCTGCCTCCCAAGTAGCTGGGACGACAGGAGCCCGCCACAATGCCTGGCTATTTTTCGGTTGCAGCCGTCATTGTTGTTTGGTGGGCCTGGGCTGGATTCAAACCTGCCAGGTCAGATGTATGTGGCTGGTGCTCTAGCCGTTTGAGCCACAGGCACCAAGCCTCTTCATGTACTTTTAAAAATGTCAAGCCTGGACCAGGTGCGGTAGTGCACACCTGTAATCTCAGCACTCTGGGAGGCTGAGGTGGGTGAATTGCCTGAGCTCACAAGTTCAAGACCAGCCTGAGCCCAAGCGAGACCTCGTCTCTAAAAATAGCCGGGTGTTGTGGTGGGTGCCTGTAGTCTCAGATACTTAGGAGGCTGAGGCAAGAGGATCACTTGAGCCCAAGAGTTTGAGGTTGCTGTGAGCTATGAGGCCATGGCACTCTACCAAGGGCAACAAAGTGAGACTCTGTATCCAAAAAAAAGCAAATTAGCCTGATGTAGTGGTGCTTGTCTTTAGTCTCAGCTACTGAGGAGGCTGAGATAGGAGGATCACTTGAGCCAAGGAGTTTGAGATTGCTGTGAGCTATGATGCCATAGCACTCTACCGAGGGCAACAAAGTGAGACTCTGTCTCAAAAAAAGAAAGAAAATTGTGAAGCCTATACTCCAGGTTGTGACCACAGCTGGTTCATTCTTAAACCCACAAGCATCTGCCCTCTCTTTGGATGTCTTCATCTGGGTCCTCCTACTGACGTTCTGTCCCCTTCCCCAGCACTTGGCTGCTGTTGAAGAGAGGAAGATCAAATCTTTGGTGGCCTTGCTGGTGGAGACCCAGATGAAAAAGTTGGAGATCAAACTCCGGCACTTTGAGGAACTGGAGACGATCATGGACCGGGAGCGAGAAGCAGTGAGTAGCCTCCCCCTTGGGAAGCAGCAAGAATCCAGAGCCCTGCCTGAGACCAAGCTGTGCTTCCACTTCAAATTGGAGGAGTCTGTGTGTGATAGAGAAACAACAGTGCAGAAAGCCAGGGACTGGCAAAGTTCCAGAGCAGGTTAGGCCAGGGCAGGGGGAGCTGCCCCAGGTGGTTAAGGACTGGCCACCTGAGAAGTGACGCTTAGATGGTGAGGTCCTATAGAGCAGTGCTTGGCTCACAGTACTCTCAATAACTATTTGTTTAGTGATTGAATGGGTTTAAGGGGTGATCAGAAGTTAAGGGCCTCAGAACTTGGAAAGGGCATGAGACAGACAGGAATTATACTATTTTGTGTTTGAGAGGACATAAAAAAATAGATAGCTGGGCATGGTGGCTCATGCCTGTAATCCCAGCACTTGGGGAGGCTGAAGCAGTAGGATTGCTTGAGCTTAGGAGTTCAAGACCAGCCTCAGCAAGAGTGAGACCCCATTTCTACTAAAAAAAAATTAGCTCAGCACTGTGACCCCTTGTAGTCCCAGCTATTCAGGAAACTGAGGCAAGAGGATCTCTTAAGCCCAAGAGTTTGAGGTTGCTTTGAGCTGTGATGATGGCATGGCACTCTACTCAGCCAAAAGAGTAAGACTCTGTCTCAAAAAAGTACTAATAATAAATAAATTAAATAAAATGAAAAGAAATAGAAGCCTGCCGTAGAGAACTTACAGTTTAATTAGAGACATCAAATGTATAATATGGAGATCAGAAACACAGTACTTAAAGTATCTGACAAATTCAAATTAAGAGATTTCAAATCAAGTGTCTGGGTGCTGAGATCACGGCTTAAAGCCAAAGCTCAGATGCTAGTGAATTGATCTGGGATATCTTCCTAAGAAATGTGAGTTGTTAGCCAATTTTAAAGGAGAGAAAGAACTTGGATTGATAAGAAACACTGGAAGCATTTTCTAAAACAAAGTACTGGCAAGTTCAAAACTTTGGAGCTGAGATGAGCTGGGCCTACCTACCACCACAGTAACTTCATTGCAATGAGAAACCATGGGGGCAGCCAGGAGACATGAAGATCATGGGTGTTCACAAGGAGGGTGGGGAGGACAAAGGAATCACAAGCACAAGATTCAGATTTTGGGAACCAGCTGAATGAGAGGCTGGATCTTTTACAAGACAAAGCAGGGGGCAAGGCATTTATCTTTGGGATCTTCTGAAAATTGGATAACAATACTCAATTGGCACTGGCAGCTGGAGTATCAGAGGCAGCAGCTCCTGGCTGACAGACAGGCCTTCCACATGGAGCAGCTGAAGTATGCAGAGATGAGGGCTCGGCAGCAGCACTTCCAACAGATGCACCAGCAGCAGCAGCAGCCACCACCAACCCTGCCCCCGGGCTCCCAGCCTATCCCCTCCACAGGAGCTGCTGGGCCACCTGCAGTCCATGGCTTGGCTGTGGCTCCAGCCTCTGTGGTCCCTGCTTCTGCTGGCAGTGGGGCCCCTCCTGGAAGCTTGGGCCCTTCTGAACAGATTGGTCAGGCAGGGTCAACTGCAGGGCCACAGCAGCAACAACCAGCTGGAGCCCCCCAGCCGGGGACAGTCCCACCAGGGGTACCCCCCCCTGGACCCCATGGTAAGTGATAAGTTCCAGAACTCTTGCTGGCTAGAGGGACCCAGGTGAAAGCCCCAGTTCTCAAAAAGATTACATGATGGGCCTGGAGATGAGGATTAGCCTCAGTTTCAGTAGAGGGGCCTATCTCTGTTATGTCTCTAAGGCAGCAGGGATCCTTACCCCCCAACACCAGACCTTTAGAATTTTGTTACAGGATTTATAGTTTACTCCATAAGGAAAAGAAAAGATAGTGCCAAGAAGTGGCCGGATTATCCTTGCTGTGGAAGTGAGTTGGTGAGATTTTACCTCTAACCTCCATCTCCCCTCTTTCTTCTTAGGCCCCTCACCGTTCCCCAACCAACCAACTCCTCCCTCAATGATGCCAGGGGCAGTGCCAGGCAGCGGGCACCCAGGCGTGGCGGGTAATGCTCCTTTGGGTTTGCCTTTTGGCATGCCACCTCCTCCTCCTCCTGCTCCATCCATCATCCCATTTGGTAGTCTAGCCGACTCCATCAATATTAACCTACCCCCTCCTCCTAACCTGCATGGGCATCACCACCATCTCCCGTTCGCCTCGGGCACTCTCCCCCCACCTAACCTGCCTGTGTCCATGGCGAACCCTCTACATCCTAACCTGCCGGCGACCACCACCATGCCATCTTCCTTGCCTCTCGGGCCGGGGCTCGGATCCGCCGCAGCCCAGAGCCCTGCCATTGTGGCAGCTGTTCAGGGTAACCTCCTGCCCAGTGCCAGCCCACTGCCAGGTGAGAAGGGGCTAGGAGGGGAGAAGGGTGAGGGAGTGGGGTCCACCTGGAGGGAGGGGGTCTGGGGAGGGAGGGGTCAGATACTAGAGTTTCCACATCCTTCTTGAATACTCTGGTATAATGAGAACACGGGAGGAAGGGCCTCTCTGGCTGTCCTCCACCATTTCCCACCTTAGCAGCTGCCACCTTTGGGATGATGTTGGGGCCTTTCACTGGTGGGTTACGGAGGAGTCCTGTGCACAAAGCATCTCAGTTGTAAACTTGAGAAACAGACACTTGTTTGCATGATGACTGGCATCCCTTTGCTTGTTCCCAACATGTTCAAGTGCCCCATTTAGAGAGTTCCATTGGAGGCAGGAGGATGCTTTGGGGTCTATCAGTTTTTTCCAGTGTGAGGTGCAAGAAGGTATTGGGAGAAGGAAGTTGTACGTTGTGGGTACCTCATTCATCTACCCACCCACTGCATGCCATGCCCGGTTCTGCGTGTGTCTTGGTGGCCTTGGTCAGAATCCCTCTCTCCTGCTCACCTCAACTGACTCATCTTCATTTTCTCCACAGACCCAGGCACACCCCTGCCTCCAGACCCCACAGCCCCAAGCCCAGGCACGGTCACCCCTGTGCCTCCTCCACAGTGAGGAGCCAGGCAGACATCTCTCCCCCTCACCCTCTATGGAGATCACGGTTCCAGGAACAGCCCTCCCCCCACCACTGGAACCCTTCCCCAGCCTGGAGAGTTCATCACTACGTAAGGAAAGCTTCTCCTGCCCCTCCAAAGCCCCCACCATGCCTAACAGAGGCATGCATTTTTATATTGGATTATTCAAGGACTTCTGTTTAAAAGATGTTTCTAATGTCTGGGGGGAAGATAGGATGGGAATGCTGTCCTCAAAGGAAGGGCTGGGCAAAGATGTTTATACAAGATTCGAATTAACCTCTTCTAAGGGTGCACCTCCATCAAAACTACTACATTTTCTATGGATAAAAAAAATTAAGTCCTTAAAGGAAGTAGAGAAATTTTTAGAAGCCTCATTGGAGCTCCCTTTAACCTAAAAAAAAAAAAAAAAACAACTTTTACATTTTGCCGAGATGGGCTGTGTGTGTTTTAGGAAAGGGGAATTAAGGTTCTGGGGAGAATTCTGGAGATTGTCTCCCCAAGCTGCTTGTTAGTGATGCAGTTAATCCCCCACTAGTCTTACCCCCACTTATTCGTATAAGCTCTCCCACTGCTTCCTCCTCATTGCTCTTCTAGGCCACGCCAGCTCAGCCAGTGATCCCTTTCCCTCTGTCAGTTTTGTTCTTAAAAGTCATCTGCTTAGTTGATGTCAGTGTATGTGTATTTGGTGGGGAAAACCTATCTTTGGAGATTCCTGTGGTAGGTAGTAGGGGCTATTCTCCTCCCTTCCCTGGACAGTATCAGTGGACTCCTAGAAGGTACAGAAAGGGGAGCTGTAAAAGGATGGGAAATTTTAACAACCTGACATTTTCACAAAGCACTTAAACACCTCCTTATGACTCAGAGGGTCACCCCCTAGCCTCTTCCCTCTCCCACCAAGACGATTAGAATTTCAACTGATAACTAGGGGCTCCCCGGTGGACACAAGGATTTGAGGGTACCCAACCTGCACCTCAGTTTGGCTCTGCTCCTTGGACCTACACCTCCCCATTCCAGCTCCTTCCTCCTCACCCTTCATAAGAAGGCAGATGTGATTCCAGGCTTGATGCCTCTTCTTCCCATCCCTCCCACCAGGCCTTTGTTCTTTGTTCCCGTGTTTCTCTTCCTCTGTCTTGGGTTTCTTCTGTTCAAAGTTTTCTGTAAATTTTCTTTTCTTTTTTTTTTTTTTTTTTATAAATTAATTTGCTTTCAGTTCCATCTTGTGGATGCCTTCTGTATTCTCTTACCTGTGGCTGTCAGGACAGGGGGCTGGGATGGGATGGGGCATCTACCTGGACTGGAGAGGCACTTTGTAAGCCAGGGATAGACTATACCTCACTGCAAAAGGTTAAAGGTAGCACAGCTGTTGGGGCTGTTCTAGTATAACAGCAGCAGCTCTCATCTGCCCTAAAAATAGCTGGTTCAGACTTAGAACAGTCACACAATGTGGAGATTTTGTATCTTTATCCTTTCTTTAATAGTGGTTTTACTCCTTCCCCTATTAGGAAAGAAGCAGGGCCCTCACCTACTTCTGTTATTATTGGCTCCTATCTCTGCCAAAGTGGCAGACAGACTCAAGCAGCACTAATACAGCCTGGCGTTAGCGCCAAAAAATACTCCTGAGGCCTCCCCACAAAAGGCCTTATTAAGTGGTTGGGATGGTAGGGGCTGAGTTTAAGGAGCTAGAGGACTAAGAGAAGACTTAGTCTGATATGGGATGGAACAAGGGTAGCCAGCCTTGATCCTACAGGAATTTTTGGCTTTCGTAATCCCCCAAGGATAGCTTTGATAGCGTGGACTAAAGGAGGAAGCTACTACAGACCTTTCCCTGGCTTTCCTCAATCCCTGGTCCCCTGACCTTGGTTTCTGCCTCAGGCCAGAAATCTTCACCATCTCACCAACTTCCCTTTTACCCTGGGTCAGCAAAGAAAGCAGAACCAAATTAGGGGCACAAAGAACAAGTTTATTTGGTAAATGCTGATGGCAAACATTGTCCCAAAGAGACAAGATGGGAAAGGTGCTGTGACCAGAGAGCCTAGGACACCTTCAGGCTAGATACAGTCTCACACAGGAAAAGGCACGG
>CAUYPK010132218.1:0-25897 GCA_963574355.1 Loris lydekkerianus
TTAAGGACAGAAATACACCTGTGGTGCCTCTTACAAGAGAATATGTGAAACTTAGTAAATGTGGAATGTAAATGTCTTAGCACAATAATGAAGAAAATGCCAGGAAGGCTATGTTAACCAGTGTGATGAAAATGTGTCAAACGGTCTATGAAACTAGTGTATGGTGCCCCATGATCACATTAATGTACACAGCTATGGTTTAATAAAAAAACACACCATTGATATGACTGAAGTGTATAAACCATTTCTATCTTGAGTAGAAATACTAAAAAAAAAAAAAAACTTATCAAAAATAATGACAAGAACTTTTTGAGACATAGATAGTATAAGAAGATAGGGATGGCAACAATAAAAAGTTAAAAGGGGGGGGTGGATTAAAGGGTAGAATTTCTATTAGAGCTCTTTTGGGGTATTTATTCATTCATTTGTTTATAAGCAGAGTTGTCAGGTGTTTAAACTAGTTGGTTGTAGAATATAGGCTCATGACTATTATCCTATCACTCTGGGAGGTTGAGGCTGAGGCTGAGGCAGTGGGATCACTTGGGATCAGGAGTTTGAGATCACCCTGAGCAAAAGTGAGATCTTGTTTCTAAGAAAAACAATGTAGAAGGGTGTTTTGGTACATGCCTGTAGTCACAGCTATTTGGAAGGCTGAGAGAGGAGGATTGGTTGAGCCTCAGATTTTGAGGTTGCAATTGGCTATGATGCGGCTGCTATACTCTAGTCTGGGCAAGAAAGTGAGATCCTGTCACAAAACAAAATAGTAATAATGTAATAAAATAATTGCTTATGAAATATTTTCACAACTCTCAAGGTAACTGCAAATTTAAAAACTTACAAAAGATACATAAAAATATAAAAAGAGATTAAAACATACTACCAGAGAAAATCACTTTTACACAAAGCAAGATAGGGAGAAAGGAAGAAAGAAAAACAGGACCACAAAACAACCACAAATTAAATAACAACATAGCAGTAGTTAGTAAGTCCTAATCTATCAATGATAGCTTTGAATGCACTATACACTTCAATCAAAAGACATCAAGCAACTGAATAGTTAAAAAAACAAGCAACTATATTGTCTGCAAGAAATCTACTTCACCTATAAAGATACATATAGACCAAAATAAAGGAATAGAAGATATTCCATGCAAATGGAAACCAAAAAAAAAAAAAAAAAAACAAAAAAAAACTGGGGTAGCTATACTTCTAGCATACAAAATAGATTTTAAGACTAAAACTATAAAAAGACACAAAGAAGATCATTATATGATAAAAAAGAGTCAATTCAGTAAGAGGATATAACAATATAATATATCTATGTACCCAACATTGGATCACTCCGAGATATAAGGTGAATATTATCAGAGCTAAAGAGAGAAGTAGATCCCAATACAATAATCACTGGAGATCTTAACGTTCTACTTTCCACATTGGACAAATCATCTAGACAGAAAATCAACAATGATACACTGAACTTAATCTGTGCTATAGAGCAAATGGACCTAATAGATTTTATAGAACATTCTTGTTCTACTCATAAGTTCATGGATCATTCTCAGATACAGACAATATGAGAGTCAAAAAGAAGTCTCAAAAAATTCAAAAAAATTAAAATCATACCAAATATTTTCTCTGACCACAATGGAACAAAACTTCAAATCAATAACATGAGGAACATTGGAAAATACACACACGGTAATTAAATAATACATTCTTGAATGACCAGTAGTTCAATGAAGAGAATAAGAAGGAAATTATAATAAAAAAACTCAAAATAAATAAAAATTAAAACACAAAATACTAAAATCTATAGCATACAGTAAAAACAATAAGAGGGAGTTTAAAACAAATAGTGCCTATATCAAAAGAGTGGAAAAGTTTCAAATATACAACCTAATGACACATCTTAAATAACTAGAAAAATAAGAACAAACGAAACTCCAAATTAGTAGAAGGAAATAATAAAGATCAAAATTGAAATAAATGAAATTGAAACTAGAAAAACAAACAATAAAATCAATAAAATAAAAAGGTGAGTTTTTGAAATGGTAATACATACTCACCTTTAGCCAGCCTAACTAAAGGGGGAAAAAAAAAAGAGAAGACCCAAACAAATAACATCAGAGATAAAAACAGAAATATTACATCTGATCCTGAAGAAATACAAAGAATCATTAGAGACTACTATGAGCAACTATATGCCAATAAACTGAAAACTTGGAAGAAAGGAATCAATTTCCAAGTGAAAGATCTCCATTCCAAAAACTAAAAAACATTGATGAAAGGCTCAGCACCTGTAGCTCAGTGAGTAGGATGCCAGCCACATACACCGAAGCTGGTGGGGTTGAGCCTGGCCCAGGCCTGCTAAACAATGACAACTGCAGCCAAAAAATAGCTGGGCATCATGGCGGGTGCCTGTAGTCCCAGCTACTCGGGACGTTGAAGCAAGAGAATCACTTAAGCCCAAGAATTTGAGGTTGCTGTGAGGTGTGACACCACAGCACTCTACCAAGGGTGACAAAGTAAGACTCTGTCTCAAAAAAAAAAAAAAAGGAACACTGATGAAAGACATCAAAAAGAACACAAAATTATGGAAAGATATTCCATGCTTATAGATTGGAAGAACCAATATTGTTAAAATGTCCATAATACCAAAATTGATTTGCAGATTTGAGGAAATCTCTACCAAATGTCAATGACATTATTCACAGAAATATAAAAAGCAATCCTAAAATTTATATTGAACCACAAAAAAACTAGAATAGCCAAAAACATTCAGAGCAAAAAGAACAAATCTGTAGGAATTGCATTACCTAACTTCGAATTTTAGTACAGAGTTGTGGTAACCAAAATAGTATGGTACTAGAATAAAAAACACAGAGACCAATAGAATAGAATAGATAACCCCAAAACAAATCTATGGAGAACTTATTAATATTTTTGATAAAGATGCCAAGAACATGCAGTGGAGATAGGACAGTCTCTTCAATAAATGGTATGGAGAAAACTGGATATCCATATGCGAAAAATGAAACTCTGACCAAAATCTAAGACCTGAAACTATGAAACCACTAAAAGAAAATATTGGAAAAACCCTTCAGCACACTGGACTGGGCAAGGACATCTTAAGTAATACCCCCAAAGCACCAGCAACCAAAGCAAAATTGGACAAATGGGATCACATCAAGCTAAAAAGCTTCTGCCCAGCCAAAGAAATAATCAACAAAGGGAAAAGACAACCTACAGAATGGCAGAAAATATTTTCAAACTACTCATCTGATGAGGGATTAATAACCAGAATGTATAAGGAGCCCTAACAACTCAATACAAAAAAATTAATTAATCCAATTAAACAATAGGCAAAGGATCTGAGTAAACATTTCTCAAAAGCAGACATACAAATGACCAACAGATATATGAAAATATGCTGATCATCATTAGTCATCAGAGAAATGCAAATCAAAACTTCAATGAGATATCTCACCCAAGTTAAAATAGCTTTTATCAAAAAGACAGGAAATAATGAATGCTGGCAAGGATATACAGAAAGAACGACTCACATACACAGTTGGTGGGAATGTCAATTAGTACAAACACTATGGAGAACAGTATGGGAGGTTTCTCAAAAAACCGAAAATAGATCTACCATATGACCCAGGAATCCCACTTCTGGGTATATCTAAAGGAGGGGAATTCAGTATATCAAAAAGTTATCTGCACTCCCATGTTCATTGCATCACTATTCCTAATTGCAAAAATTAGTAATCAACCTAATTGTCCATCAGTGGATGAATGGATAAAGAAATTGTTGTACATACATATACACGATAGAATACTGAATAGCCACAAAAAGAATAAAATCCTGCCATTTGCAACAACATGAATGGGACTACAGAACATCATGTTAAGGGAAATAAGCCAAGCACAAAAAGACAAATCTCACATCTTCTCACTCCTGTGTGGGGGCTAAATATTAAAAACAACAGTTTTCATGGAGATGAAGAGTGAAATGGTATTATCAGAGGCTAAGGAGGGTAGGAAAGGTAGGAAAGGTAGGAAAGGTGGGATAGAGTGTGGATGGTTAAGGGTGTGAAACTATAGTTAGATATTAGATTGAGTGATATTTGATAGCATAACAAAGTGACCATAATCAACAATAGGGTATACTTTAAAAGATTACCAGATTGGAATTGGAATGTTCCTAACACCAGGAAACGTTAAATGCCAGAGTTGATAGATATACTAATTATCCTGATTTGATTAATTCACATTGTATGGGTTACAAAACACTTCATGTACCCTATAAAAATACAACTATTATATACCCATCATAATTAAAAATTAAAACTGAAAAACTGATAAAAAGAAGGGAAAAATATGATGGGACGCCTTCCTTAATGCAACCCAAATGATTAATCACTTTTTCCTTCACAACACCTTGAAGTGAATGAAGCATTCTAATGGTCACACTGCCCTAGATTGAGTTTTTACTGAGATACCAGCACTAAGTGTGTTATGTACCTCTGATACTACACTTTGTTACACCCTATGTATCAATGTGTATTCTTACTCCCTATTAAACTGGGACTCCTAATGTACAAAAACCTTCACTAATTTTAGCAGAGGAATTGCAGTAATCGATAGCTATAATTACTTTCTTCTAGTGTCTTCAAAGAATGCAGCAAGATTAATTAAAGCTGTGTCTAGGTCAGTGGATGTGCACCAGATTCCTTCCTCACAATAAGATTCTACTTTCATTTCAGTGAGAAATGAGTTAAGTCATTTTTCTGGCCTTTCTGTGTCAATCAACCATAAGTGTTTTCAGACTGTGGACCACAGAATAGAGATGAAGGATAGCAAAACGACCCTCTTTTCTAATGAGTCGCTGGCCCCAGGATCTGCATTGTAAGGGCACAAGGTAAATTAGTGATTCCTGTCACGTGAATGCTTGTTATTGTCTCTGGATTTTAGATTCAGAAATTGCTAGTGGGTGATATAAAAATGACTAGAGGAAAGGTGTATCAGAAAAAATGCCTTTGCAGTAACTCTGGGTGTAAACACGTTTACTGTATTTTTAGCTTCCTAAACATACAAACTTTTAAGATGAGTAGTAGGACATCACAGATCTGCAAAATATTGGTAATCTGAGCTGAGCAGTGTTAGGCAGCAGGATGGACTGAGTTTCTGTTTCAAGTAGATTATTTCATGTTGAATATTCTTTTGAAGAGGTAGATGAAACTGAGTATATGTCTAAGAGTGAGGAAATGCATTGCAAAAGAAGGCAAGAATGATAGGAGGTCACTATGAAAGTTTTGAGACAGACTGTTATAGTCCATTACTTCACTTCCAAGAGACACCGTCAACAGCGTCCTTTCTGATTCACCCATGCAAGTTTCAACTTGCTCAGCTTCTCAGTGCTGCTGGGAGGGTTTCATTTGTTTACATCTATAGAGATTTTATATTTCTTGATTTTTATGTATATCAAAACTTTCATACTGATCTACATACATAGGAACGTATACAGTCCCTCTGAAGAAATTAAAACAAAACAAAACCAAAAAGCGAACAAAAACAAAACAAACAAGGACCTTTCAAAAATTTCAGAAGAGTTGGGTAGGAATCATCCTTCTACAGCATCAGTAGGGTCCATCCTGCTTCTTTTTAAGGACACAACTAGTAAAGTTATTGTAAGAGTAAATAAAATAGTAATATATTTTACTAGCACATTCATTTTTTTTCAATTTGTCAAATGCAGTATCCAAATAAATCAGATGACTGCTACTTTTAAAAAGTGAGGAATTTACCTTAAGAGTTTTAAAGCAAGAAAGTTGAAAGAGGAAGGTACAAAAGACAGGTCTTTCTCTGGTCCCATCGTTTATAGCCTCATCTTGTTGTTTTCTCTCTATTTGACTTTATCCGATTCTCTACTCTACTCACTTTCCCTTACTAATAATTATTAAGCACTAATTATTTTATTGTTCCTTCAAAAAATATCTCAAGTCTTTTCTTCTTCATGGAATTTCCCATTTATTACTGCTGAGTTCTGCTTCTACTAACACTGATGGCATTTCAAATATTTATCGATCACTTGGAAATAAGGTTAAAATAACCTTAAATATGAGGCCTGAAATTAAGTTCAAAAATTTGTCCTAGAAAAATTGCTAAATGTGTCAGTGCTGAGTATCATTGCAATCACTTTTGAGGTACTCACTTTAAGAAGCTATGATACCATGGCCTATTCCACCCTTTAGAGCAATTTTGGAACTTTTTTCTGGAATGACCATCAGAGCTGTTGTGGTATGGTGCACAAAAATGTGCAACTGCAATAATGAATGCTACTCAGTAAGACACAGTCACACATTCATGTGAACACACAGTGAGACTCTGCTATACCAAGGCTATGAAACTCTACCAAGTTGTTTGTACAGTGCTGCCAATGTGCATGCACATTAAGTTCACAAACTTAATTGTCAGACCATGCATGATGACATTCCAGAAAAAGAGGTCTAAAATTTTCTTCAGGGGTGGACTAGGCACTGGTATTGGCGCATAGCTTCACAAGGGGAGTACTTCAGAGGCGACCATAGTGATATTCCACAATGAGCTATGTAGCACTGTTTCTAGGGTGAGTTTGTGAACTTAATTGTCAGACCTTGTATATTATTATTTGATAATATACAGTATATGTAATATACTTTTATATTATATTATACATGTTTATATCTAATAAGATTGCAGTACACATTTCACAACATCGTATATTTTAATTTTCACATCAACTAGTCTTTTAATGTAGTTACCATTCCATGTTTTATTACTTTCCAATAAACAAAGAATCTGGATACAATTCTTTGTGATTTCCACAATAAGCTGACACACAGCTACATTAAAAAACAGGTGTAATTGAATGGTTTCTGAGTGGTTTATTAGTATCAAACCAGTTCATACATTATCTTACATCATATTAACATTGCAAGTAAGGTGCATAAAGACTATTATTTGTGATTCTGATACCCAGATCTCCTAGATCTCCATAAGAAGATTGGAAAACTGCATATGTTTTTGATTGGTCATAGAGGAAAAATACAGAAAATAATAGTAGGAAAACCGAAATTAAGAAGGTGAAACATAATACAGGAGGTCACTGAGAAAATATTTTATTTTGGTTACTGGTGATTATTCTCTTATGAAAGTAAATCATCAACCTCACTTGGGAAAATCATTTCAATTCTAGTATCCATTTAGTCAAGATAAACATACACACACACACACACACACACACACACACACACACACAAATAGCACACGGCTCATGTTCAGAGGGCCTGGCCAGTAAAATTATGCAGGTCAAGTTTAGGCCTTTAGACAACACTGGAGTCCTTTCCCTCTGAGAACTGTTCTACTGGCTTCAATAAATCTTTCCAGAAAAAGGAAATGTCAGGTATTGATACTTGCTTAGACCTCAGGCTTACTCAGCCTTTAGCAGCACTTTCTAATACCTTTCAAAACATACCGTATATACTCGAGTATAAGCCGAGTTTTTTTGGCACAAAATTTGTGCCAAGTTCGGGTTTTTCAGCACAAATTTTGTGCCGAAAATACTCGGCTTATACTCGAGTATATACGGTATGTTCTCACCTAAATGAGCCCAAATCTGTTAATTTTGAAAAATGTGTATCTAAATATGGAACAGATGGGCACATTGGTGGCACTCTATGAGTAGAGACTTTACAGTAGTTGCCTTCCTGTGACCCATCTAATTCCTCATCTAATTATATGTCAGCATGTTGAAAGAGGAAAGGTTGGTCACTTTCAGAGAAAAAAACAAATGTATTTACATGATTTATCCCTGGTTTTGTAGTTTTCCTGCCCCTCTCTAGGTAGGAGTTATTAGGCTTGTCATAGTGTAGATAAGCACTGTGGTTGGGGCTGGGAGGACAGCATTCAGTCTTTGCTCCAAGAATTGTTAACACTATGACCTCGAACAGGTAATTAAATCTTATTTCATTCAATAAATAAGTCCATCTTTGTGTCAAATATTGTGTTAGACTCTAAGGTTGGATAAACGAACACAGCACTGACCAAATCTTCATTTGTATTTTTCAATTTATCGGGTAACATAACTAACAGAGAGTTAAAATTTCCAACTCGGCTTCATTGCTTTGTTTCAACACTATTAGAAAGTGAACTGTAAAGTATTATACAACTATTTTGGGTCACTGTAGTTCATTCTATAAACACTCATATTTTTTAGTATTTAGTATATCTTAGTCACAAAGGCCTAAAATGTCAAAGAAAAATTTCTAGTTAACACATTTCTGCATGAGAGTAACGATAAAGATAAATCATTACGTTCACCAATAAGTTCTCCATCCCCTGCATAATTTTTTATGAGGGGGTTCATTTTTACTTAAGATTTTCTGCCTTGTTTACAAAAAAGATCTGAACAATGGGTTATAGAATTCTAAATATTCTCTGCCTCTTCCTCTGGGATAATTATACTTCCTGCATCATGGAAATCAAGGTTGGTTCTTATCTTGCTTTGACCAATAAACATGTGAGCAAAAGTGATGTATGCCACTTCTAAACGGGGATTTAAAGCCACTGTGGATTGTATCATCCCTTCTTCACTCTCTCAAAACACTGAATCATCCAGATTAAGAAATAAAATACTTTACAGATAAATCATAGAATTATTAAGCAAACTAAGGAAAGTTGCTTTATAACCAACCAATATAAAAACTCATTGCATTTCTAAATACCAGCAACACAAAGAAAACCAAATTTATTGTAAAAAAGATGTTTCCAAACTCAAAGAGAAAATTTTTAACATTTCAAAATTAAATATAAGATTTTAAAAAACTTTTTTTTTGTAGCTGTCCTTTATGTAAATTGAAGATGTTCTCTTCCCTCCTATTCCTAGTTTAAGAGTGTTGTCTTATTGTTTTCATTGTGAATTGGTATGGCATTTATTGAGTGCTTCTTCTACATATATTATGATGAATTATATGATTTTTTTCTTCATTTTGTTAATGTGATAAATTACATTGATTTCTTTTTTTTTGAGACACTCTCACTTTGACGTCCTCAGTAGAGTGCTATGAAATCATAGCTCACAGTAACCTCCAACTCTTGGGCTTAAGCGATTTTCTTGCCTAAGCCTCCCAACTGGCTGGAACTATAGGTGCCCACCACACCACCTTCCTATTTTTAGAGATGAGGTCTTGGTCTGGCTCATGCTGGTTTCAAACTCACCTCACTCTCCCAAGTGCCAGGATTACAGGCATGAGCCACTGTACCCGCTCATAAATTACACTGACTGATTTTAAAATGATAAGCCAACTAGCTGAAACTCATATAAAGAATATGCTATTATCCTCCTTGTTTCATAGAGAGAGAAATCGTGGCACGGAGAAGCCAGTATTGCCAAACATCACACAGCTGGTGAATAGTGAGGACAGAATTTGAACCCAAGCAGTTTGTATTTACTCATGGAGTTTACTACCACTCATACCCTTGGCAATTCATTGTAAGAAAGAAGAATGAAAAGGCTATGTCTGCAATGGCTATTATGCCAATAAACCAATCAAGAAAAGAAACTGACAGATAAATACATCGTAAGAATCCTAGCTAAATTAGAAAAATTGCAAGATCTGTCAAGAAAAAACAAACTAATTTTAGTCTTACCTTCCTAAGATATATATTTTATTTGGCATATTAAGAAGCTTCTGAGCTCCTTGGATTTGCAGTATGTTAGAATGGTAAATGCTCTAAATATAAATGAATGTGAAAGGCATACTAAGGGTGTTAGCTTTAAAAAAAAAAAAAAATACTCTAAAATTAGCAACTTTATACATCCAGCAACTATTTTCAAACAATTTCTTTCAGGTCAGGAATTTGGGAGGAGCCTAGTCCCTTTTAGTTAAAGGGCTCTCCTGAGGCTGGACTTAGGCTTCAGCTGGGGCTGCAATCCTCTGTAAGGTTTCCCTAGGCAGAAGGATCTGCTCCTAAGCTTGCTCATTCACAGCACTGTTGATAGGGGCCCCAGTTTCTGACTACATGGACTTCCCCACAGGGCTGCTAGAGCTTCCCATGACAAAGCAGCCCACTCTTTCCACAGAGATATGAGCCAAGATACAGAGCGGGCAAGATGGGAGGCACAGCTGATTTGTTTTCTGGATTTCATAATTTGTGCTTTTTGTTTTTCTGCACTGTGATTTTTTTTCTGCACGTCAATACCTGCATTTCTGCTTTATTCTATTCATTATAAGCGTCACTAACTCTAGCCTATACTCAAGGAATGCAGAAATGGGAGGAGTAGCAAAGACTTTGTGGACATATTTTTAAAACTCTCTAATTAGTAAATGCTTAATTTCAAAATAACATAATTGTTTTTGCTTTTTCCATTTATTCCCATTATTTTCATTGAGAGATCTATACCTTGAGCATCACAGGTGACTAGTAACCTGCCAAAAGCCTAATATCACTACAGATCTTGTATTAGGTATAGTTTGGAGAACTATAAAGTAAGGGAAAATTGAATATATTTAGAGTTTAGCACAGAATATAGTCCATTATTTAAATAAAGGGCTGGGGACTTTAGTTTTTTATTTCCTTCTTAATGGCAACTGAGAAACTGATTTCTTTTTTTAAAGAAAGTTCTCTTTATTAGCCATAACTAATGTAATTTTTCCAAATTCAACTCAGCCTGAGGTAAGTGGCTTGTATCAGTTGGAAAATACTATTTTTACTTGAGAAAAATTTTTCAAGCCAAAAACTATTTTTCAAAGGTATATTAGATTGGAAAAAGGGGAGAATGACAATTTTCCACCTGTGAAAATGACCTGTCCTTGACATGAAGAGATATGATGTTCGGACAGAAAACATTTATTGTAACATTTTCCCTAGGTGGAGAAAATTTTCTACCCCATCCGTTAGATATTTAATCCACATCAAGAACTGTAGGCTGCTAGAAATAAAATCTCGAGTCTACATATCCCTGACTTATTTTCCCATATGCAGACTACTTCTAATTGTTAAAATTAACTTTCTACTGAAAGCTAATAAGGTTGACAGTGCTTTTCCTCACTACAAATGGGCAGAGGAAATTCTTAAAGAAAAGTTAAAGCACATAGCCATGCATGTCGTAAAAGAATGTTTTTGACAAATCCTAAACATAAATAAGCCAGATATTTTGAAATGGGATAAGAAAATTAAATACCTTATTATTAAATAAATCTAGTCATACGGAAAAGTGAATTGTGTTATGATGAAAAAAGATGACAAAGCTGAACACCCAGCTAATTCAGCTTTCAGAATTTTAATTCAAATTGAAGCTATTTGATGGCCAACATTAGGACCAAAAACTGGGACCAAAATCTGAATAAGGGAGAAAAATACCTGTCATTCTCTCCTGTAGCACTGTGGCTTAAAGGAAAAAAAAAAAAAAAAAAAAAAAGATACCTGGAAGAAAATCTATTTTTAACTTTATTATAAGCTAGCATAGAGTCAAAGAGAGATCACTGGTATAGATTTTTTTGTATCACAAAAACATCTTAGAAATAAAAACAGGGTTTTTCTCTTCTTGTGCATCTTAACGTGCTGCTGAATTTGTCTTGAAAGTAGCAGAATGAGATCAGCATCACATTTCTTCTGCCATTTCACTTTTTCCCTGTGAGTAATTAATCTCTATGAGATGCTACTTTAAATACAGAAACATTTGGAGAAGATGCCCATCAACTAAGCATGTAATAGCGTACCTGGATTTCTAGTGAACCACTCTCACATATGTCCAAAAGGTAAAACCAGGAGATTTGCATATTCAAGATAAGAGAGACCATGAGGCAATACAGGTAGAACATTGCAGTCTTCTCAACAAGGACCCTGCTGCCTCCTAGAGTGCAGCTGGTGAATTCCTTGGAGACTTTTTGGTTATGTCAAGATTTCTAGGGGAAGATGGCAGGATACTACTGGCATTTAGTGGACAAATGTTAGATGATAATCTCTTCCATCTGAAATTCGCCATGAAGTCTTATACAAAAAGAACAGTGAAGTGCCTCATATGGGTTTCTAATGCCTTAGTCTTATCAAAAAATCAAAAACCCATTTATGATTATCAAAGCCCAGAATCTAACTCCATCTTACATAGGCATAAAGAAACTTCGGCATAATATTAATAAACACTGAATTTTCCAAGATTGCAACTATATTATAAATTAGAAAAAAGTGTAACCTGTGTTATTTGGAAATTTATCAACTATTTATTGAATTCATTAATTTTTCACCTTTGGAAAAACTGTTTCCTTGACAGCAGCATACACAAATTGCCTGTGTCAGCATGCATGTGGAGCGATGGCATTGGGTGAATTTGAGGTTGATTACAGGGACAGGCAACTTCTCTACCAAGGTATCTACCAGGGTGGCCCGACCTGGGTATTTAAAGACCAAATGGATAAACAATATGTCGCCTACTATTTGTAGTTTCAATTACTTTTATTTACCTTTAATTTAATTACAGTGAGGGCTATATTCTTGTTTTAATTAGATTATATCATAGAGCAAATTTATTTCAAGGTAGCACAGAGACTGTTCCAAAATATTTGTCATCAAAAACTAAATCAGGCCCTCAAATTAACCTGAAACAAGAAAAATAAATAAATAAAAATAAAAACTAAATGAAAATGAAAATGACTGATAAAGAAGTTGAAAATTGGAGAATCCATCGGTGTTTAGTCTAGTATACTAGGGTGTTTATTAGCTATAATTTTATTAAATTTGATCTCAATACAAAGTTTTTCTCTCTTTCTTACTCTCCCTCAATCCTGTATATCCTACCCTATACAATTCCTAAAGCAATTCTTTCCTTTATTTTTATTTTATCTTTGCTAAATTCAATATATATTAAAACATTACTTTTTGGAAAGTTCATTTCCTGTTCTGAAGAAAGGGAAGTTGCTTCTTATAGTTTAGAATTAAAGCAAAATATTAGTAATAAGATACACAAACACACACACATATGTATATATTCCTTTCAATACTCTTGGAGTTTCTTAGCCAGGAAGGACTAAAAACCAATATCTCATTCACAAATCCTTCCATCTCAAGGTATTTCACAGAGCAAATACAAAATCCATCTTCAGTTTGTGGCCAGATTGTTGCTAACGCCCATTTCTCCCAGTCATCGGTTAAATAATAAATTCTGTCTGGTACCCAGGTAACCAACAACAAGCAGCTAAATTTATGCCTCCTAACAGATGTTTTCAGCTAGGAAAGCACTGATGCACTTCACACAATCTTTTTCAGAGCAAACAACGAACTTTTTTCAAGCTCTGATCCATAATCGCAGGCTCAATTACTAAAATGTGAAGGAAAAGAAAGTCAGCAAGAAAGCTCATTCTGCAGGTAATGTTTCATGGCCAGAGCTACAGTTGATGAGGAAAGAATATCAGCTATGTTTTCCACTCATCAGTGAGTTGCTGAAATTTGTTTTTAATCCTGGCAGATCCATTGTGTCCATACCATGGAAGAAGCAGACACATCCCATAGAAATAGGTTACAACAGCATTATCAAGTAAGCTCTTTAAGAATTTAGAGCAGAGTTAATAGCACATATAGTACTTTAAATCTCAAAAACAAAAAGATTAGAAAATCTTATGGACATTGCTGGTGTCCAGATTTTTTTAAAAGTGAGGAGTTGGCTGTGTTATCAGGTAACAACTAAGAGGTCCATAAAACTGTGCAGATCCCCAAAGCATAATTCAAGCAACACATTTCCTTCATGGTCTATATTTTCCCATGGAGTTCAACTAAAGTGTTCAATCAGTAAAAAAAGGATGCAAGGAACACTATTCTACCTCTCAAGCATTAAACTAGAACAAATATTTATGTGGCAATAAGGCCAGTGAATTTTAGCTGGCAAAATAAGCCACGGAAAAATACCTACAATGAGTTGCCTACAAGAATCTTCAGAGTTTTAAAGTATTTTCTAGAAATTACTTCTTGATCTCTAAAAAATCCTTAACGAAATGCCCATTTTATAGACAGGTAAAGTAAAACACACAGAGACAGAGCCAGATTGGCATAAGGAGAGAAAAAGTTGATACAGCTTCATCAGCTGTGAATCATTAAAGTCATTGAGAATTAGACAAATGGGACTTGGGTCTCTTTCTTCACGGGTCATATTTTCTGATTAATCGGATGTTACTACACTTATGTAAATACCACAGGGACTTTAAAGAGGCTGCTAACAAAGTCTCCTGAGATGCGATTTAGTGCTACCTGTCAAGTAACATGGTTCTTATATCACTTCTTTCTAAATAGACCACTCAGGTTTGTGCCTTGTGGACCTGCTTTTGCCACCCATTTTATATTCCCTGATGGAATGTGCTAGAATATGAAACAAAAGTAGCAGCCACATGTGTTCTCACAATAATATATGCAAGCTTCCAATGGGTTCACTGTATCCTTTTTTTCTCAATACTCTGTTCCCATTATGTAGATGCAGAAGAAAGGTCAAGAAACACAGCATGACAAAGTGGTAAAAAGGTGGACTTGGAAAGCACATCTGATTACAAGATCCATTTTCAATGTCATCTTGCCCTGGGAAAGTATCACAGGAAGGCCTCTGTGCTAGCTTTCCCATAGCCTTTCAAGGAGGGCCGATTAGCGACATGCTTACACTAGTCACTTACAAAATAGATGGGGAAAGCCTATCTGTTGAATATTACAAGCAAAGAAAAAAAATGACCTCCCCTCCCTGATTCCCCGTCTATCTTCACACCCATTGTCTTGGCCAGCATGAACATGATTTTCATAACCCACCCAGAGGATGGGTCCATTATGTGAATTTTCTCTTTTCCTATCCCAAGAGAGCTGTTATAGTAAGGTTGCGTGTGAAGAGTTTAATGTCTTTCTGGAGCAGCTCCTCCAAAGTAGCTACTAATATATCCAAGAGTAGTATCTTTTTGGCTTCTATTCCCCTAAGGCTTAGTCAGAAGATTGAGAGTGGGGTGATACACTAATCATTTTGACTTATCTTCTTAATTTCACCTATGAGGCTACATCTAGCAAATTTTGATACCAAAACCTTCTTCTTGTTAGGCCTAGCTAGCTAAATTTTTTACTTCATTATATATTTTAAATCAAAATAAATATCTAACTATATATAGGTCAGTAGTCTTTGATTTTTTCCAAGAAAAATAATCATAACAATATTCTGTGGAAAATTCTCCTGCATACAATGACATTTTTTTCCTCTTTCCTTGTGAATGGTCTGTCCCAAAAGAGAAGGAAATCACAAACACATCTTTAACAAGTTTTTTATACTCTATTGCAAGTAATCTCTCAGCTTCAGTTTCTTCACCTGGGTGATGGAGAAAATAACACTCTGTAGGGTTCTTGTGAGGATTCAGTTAATGAATGCAAAGTGCTAAGTACAGAGATGGACAGAAAGCTAACACCCAATGTCTCCATCCCTCCCCTTCATCAGCAGCATCACTCTGCTGAACGCACTCATTTTGCACTATATCTCCATTTCTACCCTCCTATATGCTGCCTGTGCCTTTGGAGGCTGACCTTGTCTTCTAGCTTCAGGTTTGGTTCCATCAACAAAGAACTTCAAAAGAAGGTTGGAGAAGGGCTACCTGTCCTATATCCTTCTCACACCATTGAAAATAAACCCTTTCTGAATAATGATAATTTGAATGTATCATCTACTTCCTAATGGTACCCTCCCTTATAAATTTACTTTTACTACATATAATCATTATCTTCATTGGAAAGTTGAACATTATGAAAGAAAAAATATATAAATAATTAGCTAAATTTACTAGTTTTCATCTACATATATTATTTGAAGGCAAGTCAAAATCTAAAGTGCTAGATTATAGGTGTGAGCCACCACACCCAGCACCAATTCCTTTCTTTTAGCTATTTTAAAGTATAGCCTAACTTACCATTAATTATAGTTCTCAAATATTGTTCATTCTATCTAACTACATTTTTACACCCATTAATCATCCTCACTTTGTCTCTCACTTCCTGCTACACTTCCCAGCCATATTCTACTATCCTCATGAGCTCAACTGTTGTAATATAACAAAGGGACTTCAGCAGATGTTCAAGAACAGTACACTTTTCATAAATGTTGAAGGAAAGTTAGAAGATGATAAGCCCTTAATCTGGGGAGCATTCTTCCTTTGTGGCTTCTTTTTAAGTGCTTGAAATGACTATTTCTACTGTTCATTTTTAGATACTTAACACCGGGGTGTCCAACCTGCAGCCCATGGGCTATATGCTGATTTTGTGAGGATTTTGTTTTTGTTTATCTGTGGTGTCTGATATCACAAAAAGGATGCACGGACCTTTTTGTTGCTGATCAGCTTTTCTTAGTTTTGTGTATTTAACGTGTGGCCTAAGACAACTCTTATACTTCCAATGTGCAGCAGAGAAACAAAAAAAGTTGGCTCCTCTAGAAAATAATGACAATTCTTTCTGCATCTCATTCAAAATATTGATACTATGCACCTTCTACAAGTTTGGTATTTTGTTTTTTGAATATTTTCATTTCTTATAACATTTTTGTAACATTTACCTATTGATATCATATCTTATTTCACATGAAAAGAACAGCCCTGAAAAAGAATCCAAGATACTTAATTTCCAGCTCTGACTCTTCTAAGTTGTTGCCCATTGTTATTGGATAATGTGTTCCTTAGGTGGTTTTCTTACCACTCAGTGCCCAAACATGCTCATTTATTTAAGATGTATATTTCATGATGTGCTTACTTCCTAGAACTATTTTTAGAATAGTACAAGATAATGTAGGTTAAGATACTTTGAAATGCTTAAAATGATATTCAAATGTGAGGATCTTAGAAATATGTATAATTTGGCTTGGTGCCCGTAGCACAGTGGTTATGGTGCCAGCCACATACACCAAGACTGGCGGGTTTGAACCCAGCCTGGGCCTGCTAAACAACAATGACAACTGTAACAAAAAATAGCCAGGCATTGTGGAGGATGCCTGGAGTCCCAGCTACTTGGGAGGCTGAGGCAAGAGAATTGCTTGAGCGAGTTTGAGGTTGCTATGAGCTGAGATGCCACAACACTCTATTGAGGGCAACATAGTGAGACTCTGTCTTGGGGAAAAAAAAAAAAAAAAAAAAGAAAGAAATATGTATAATTTTTCAAACGAAACTATTCTACCTTATTTGTGTGAGAAAAACAACAACCATCTTTGTTTCAAAACACATCGATACAATTTCATGTTTCTGAATTAACAGGAAGAAGAAATAATTCAAGAACATGTAACTGACAGAATTTTTGTGGTACTTGGCTCAGTCCTTTTATAAAAACAAAGTTTGGTTGGAAGTTATCCATTACAGCTAAAGCTTGAAGGTGAATTTTCTCAATTCTCATTTTTGGTATCTCATTGCTTCCAAAAGAAGACAGTACAAAGGATAGACAAGTTGTCCTAAAAGATCAGAAAGTATTTTTAAAGCATGGTATTTCAATGTAACAAAACAGAAAATAATTTTCTCTATAATCTCTCCCTTAATCTACAACTGATGGCAAACATATTCTAATAAACAGAATCATAGAAAAATGAGTAAAATACCCATATAAAAATGTCCTATTTTTTCCTTGAATGGGGCACAAAAGTCTATTCATATATAAAATGAATATGTACATCATATTTAAAAGTGCACAAAAGCATGATTGGGTTAAAATCAGCACAAATACAGAGGGTGCTAAAAAGGTATGCATATTTTAAGAAAAGAAAAAACTGTATTAAAATTGTCATACTCAAGTCACATTTGATTCCTATAATCACAAGAGACACCAGACACAATACACAAGATAACAAATGTTTATCAGTATATATAAACATTTTCCTTTCTTAAAATCTGTATACATTTTTGGCAGCCTCTGTATGTGCCATTAATCTCTATAAGCCTTCATTTCCTCATGGACCTACTGTGTGCCAGGCATTGCTCTAAGAGCTAGTAATTCTATGATACAGGTACTTTTAGATAATACTTAGGGCTGTGAAGAAAAATAGGAGTGACGTTAGCAATAGTGCCTGGCTAGAGGGATTAATTAAATTGGGCGACATCCTTGGAAGTTTTTCTAAGGACATTTGATTTTTGAGATATGCATAAAAAGACAGCCAACCAAGGGAAAATATGGAGGCAGAAGTTTGCAGGATGAAGGTATAAGAAAAAAAACAGTAGGGCAAAAACCCAACGGTAGGAATAAACCCAGCATGTTTGAGGAAAGAAAGGTAGTGTCATGGGGAAGGTGTGCTAGAGAAGACAAGAAAGGCAGACAGGGGAAAGTCCATGGAGGGTACTGTAAGCCATGGGAAGTACAAAAATAAGTCAATACATTGTTTTAACAAGATAAGCGAAATGCACTCAACCAATGAGTATTTAATCCCATCAATATGCCAGGTACTGACCTAGGCTGAGGATTCTGTAACTGTAGACCCTTATCCCTGACCTATGGGATACCCCTCTCACTGCTATGAACAGGATTTATATAGGAACAATTTGGAACCTGTTGGGCACTTACAGTAGCAATTCCGAAGGCAAAAGATAGTGATGGTTTGTCTAGGGTAGCAATAGGGCAACAATTTTATTTAATCATAGGTTTCCTGGAAGTAGTACAGCATCTAACATTATACTATCACAAATAGTAAATGCCCCCCCCTCCCAAAATTGTACATATTAGTATTACAGAACAGCAGTGATGAGTATTCCCAATTTCAATGATTGTAGGGGTAAGAAACTGCCACCATTCATTCACTCCAGAAGAGAAGAATAGAAACTGCAAGTAACTGGATTAACAATAACTGGCAGGGCTCAGACAAGGGTAGGGAATGAGACCAGAAAGTCTCCACATTTGAGCGGTGATATCTCTCAGCACCATTTACTGTATATACTGGAGTATATACGGTATTTTTCCCTGGATGAGGCAAAACCATAGGAAGGAGAAATGAAAATGGATATAGAGATGAGGAGGTTGTGATTAACAATAGCATCCCAAAGGCTTATGTGTGCATTTATCTTAAAAAATGAGGAAATCACACAATCAATTCAAAATTGTTTAGGAAAATATAAAACTAGTTACGATTTTTTTTTGTTTTCTATCTTGTCAGTTTATATATATGCATACACATACACACATATCAATATGTGTGTTTACTTTGCTGAACAATTTAAATAAGTTTGGATAACGCCATCACCACCTCCAAGTGCTTCAGGATATACATCTTAAGAGCACAGACATTTTCCTACATACCCACAATCCTATTACCAAACAATAGGGGAAAAAATCACTAATAACACCAAGGTACAGCTCATATTAAGTTTCCCTCTACAAAAATGATTTTATAGCAGTTAAAATTTCACATGGTATTTAGTGGATACATTTCACTTAAGCTGATAATTCTCTTATTCTCTTTAAATAAATTAAAATGATGAAAGTTGCAAAACGCTGATTTTTAAATATGTCATTCTTTCTAGACTTATTTGCTGTTTAAAAAGTATTTTCACATTTATTTTTAACCTATAAAAACATAGCCAATATATTTTCAATGTCAAGAACATCTATACAGACAGAGCTGATTTTTCTATAAAACAGGGAAGATTTCTATCCTGAGCATTTATTATATAGTTTCACCTCTCAGGGTGCTTTTTTCCCTTCCATTCCAGATGGTAAAACCTCAATTTTTTTCATGGGAGCCATATTACACCTTTAATGTGGTTTAAGGAGGAGGAGAATTTCCTTCCTCTTGACTTGAGGATAGAGACATTACCCCTGACTGGCCAGTAAGAGAGATCTGTCCTCCTGGCCATGGGACAGGGATAGACACATGACCCAAGTCACAAATCAGTACCAATTCTAAGATTTTGTTGGAACTATGGGAAAAGAGATGTTATCTGTCTCTGGCATGTAAAGTATAAGATAATTAAGTCTGGATCTTCCTAATTACTATATCAGAATAGCTGCCCTGAAAAAGCAGCAAAGGAAAGCATCAGCAAAGCTAGAGATGGACAAAGGTAAATGTTGAGAATTAGTCAAACCCCTGGACCCAACCACTCCTGAAGCTAGTCTCCCTCTGCACCTTCAGCCGGGTTAACCAGTGAATTCTCTTTGCACCACATTGAGTTGAGTTGCTACCTTTTGCAATGAACTTATCTTGGCTAATAATTCCCTTCTTAATCTTTATAAAGTTTAGACTAAACTAGGCCTTTGGTCCCATCTCCTTAATTCATAGATTAAAACATTAAGCTTCAAAGAGGTTCACAGAACAGGGTGTTGCTCAGACAGTCAGCTGCAGAGCTGCAGTTAGAGGTCATATTTCTTGACTCTCTGCTTAGTGCTCTTTTTTTGGCTCCTGAAATGGAGCTTCAAAATATATTTTGTGTGTGAATCATGAAAGCTATGCACCAACTAAATTGTATTATTATTTGTGTAAACAAAGAAACCAGGTAACAAAAAATTTCTTCTAAAAATAATAGATCTAGGATATTCTTGATCCCAAAACTCCTATCATTATTAGAGCCTTTAATATTTTGCCAACAGCCAACTGCAAAAATCTTCCCACCAAGGAAAATGCAAATTTCACTACAAGGCAATACATGCCATTGGATTTCCTTGGAGATGAAATCATCTTCTAATAAAAGGTTGATTATTTTTTTTCCATTTTCTATTATTGCTGTCAGCAAATATATTCTATTCTACAGGGAATGGTAACTTAATGAAACTTCATGTTTTTATCTATTAACAATGTAACTGATCCAGTTTTAAGGAGAAGAACAATTATAGTACATTTAAAAGTTCTGCATGGTACTATTAAAAAGCATATGTGATTATTACAATTTCAATTCCCTAAATATACTGTATCTCTCTTTACACCTAAGTCACTTATTTGAAATAGACTTTATGCATCCTGTAGTCATTTTCTTTTGTTAATTTCCCTAAGAGCATTGGAAAAAACATCATATTTTGAAATATTTGTATATACTCTAGCAATCTGGAAATCCAGTATTTATGTCAAAATCAAGAAATAACACTATCCTTTCTGGCTACATTAGGGAGCAAGACAAAAAATGGCCATTCATTTCTTTTTGTCGTTTTCCTGAGCAGGCTACCCACAAGGTACTTAAATAGTTTATTTCCTTTTATGCCATCTCTCCAGGTTAACAACAAAAAATACATTCAACCACCAAGAAACTAAATAGGTTATTTATGTTTCACTTGTCAGATCTGTATTTCCAAATATCCCCTAAGTCATATTTGGGAAGGAGGTAAAGGTAAGGTGGGGGTGTTTTATACATATTTAGTTTGTAAGTCTAAAGAGCCATTCTTTTTTTTTTTTTTTTTTTTTTTCTGTTAGTTTTGCTGGGCTTCTATAATGCTAGCAATAATGACATCATTGTGCTTTGAAGGCTTTCTGTGGAATCCCAAAGGGTCAAATGACCAAACTGAATGACTTTAATTTTCCAGGAGAAGATGTTGGCATAGTGGTTCATCCATGTAACAAAAAGTCTCCACTATTCTGCCCACTATGTGTTCCTACCTATGCAACATCTCCATGGATGACAGGTCCCTGGGGACAAGACCTGACCAATTCAACTTTATCTTAGATCTTCTTCATCCTTTTCTTAAAGCTGACCACCAAGAAACGTTTTATCTAGCAGAAAAGCAATATTAGACTACCTGAAGAATAATAATTTCTGAATTGGATAATTCTTTGTTATACATGTAAGCACTCTGTCAGCCACAGCTCCGTGTCAGTTTTATAATCCTTAGTCCTCACTTTCAGTATAAGCCAACTTCTCCACCCTTTGTAATATCAGCTTCTCTCATTTCTTTCTAGTCCCAGTTGGAGACCTCAACATCCATTAACTACAGAAAAAAAGAAAGAGATGTTATGTTCTTTCTGATAAATAACATTTTGATCATATGCTGATAAATTAAAAACAAATGGGAACTCTGCAAATGCCAGTACTACCAAACCAAAAACTTCTATCTGCTACCCACAGTTAAAATGGTGGGTTCCACTGATGGATAGATATAGGGCTTGGCACCCTGGCAGTACTTACACTGAGAACTTAAAATGTATTGGATAATGTACTTTTAAAGCTTTTTTTTTTTTTTTTTTTTTTGAGACAGAGTCTCAAGCTATCGCCCTGTGTAGAGTGCGATGGTGTCATAGCTCACAGCAACCTCAAACTCATGGGCTTAAGAGATTCTCTTGACTCAGCCTCCCAAGTAGCTAGGACTACAGGCACCCACCACACCACCAGGCTTTGTTTTTTCACTAAGTCTTTTGTACATAGATTATAAATACATTTATTCCAATTTCAGTGTGTTGATTATTTGTACAAATTGAAGTGCTTACATCATACTTAATGTAAGCTTAATGAAAGCTTAATCATATAGCTTTCATCTCATTTACCCAATTGTAACATTAGGACATTTGTGTTCTACACATGATAGATCCAACTTGTACTTGCAATGTGCTCCATAGTTGTGCTCCCCCTACTGTCCCTCCCACTCCCTTCCCATTCCTCGCCCTCCCCTTCCCTCCTTCATCTTAGGCTAAAGTTGTGTTTCATTTTTCATATGCAAGTATGAGTTATTATAAATTGGTTTCACAGTAGTACTGAGTACATTGGATACTTTTTTTTCCATTCCTGAGATACTTTACTAAGAATAATATTTCCAGCTCCATCTATGTAAACATAAAAGAGGTAAAGTCTCCATTTTTTTTTTTACTGCTGCATAGTATTCCATGGTATACATATACCACAATTTATTAATTCATTCATGGGTCAATGGGCACTTGGGCTTCTTCCATGACTTGGCTATTATGAATTGAGCTGCAATGAACAATCTGGTACAAATATCTTTATTGCCAAATAATTTTTGGTCCTTTGGATATACACCTAGAAGAGCAATTGCAAGATCAAATGGCAGGTCTACATTTAGATCCTTGAGAGTTCTCCAAACTTCCTTGCAAAAGGAAGGTACTAGCTTGCATTCCCACCAGCCTACAGACACATGAAAAAATGCTCATCATCTTTAATCAGAGAAATCCAAACCAAAACCTCTCTGAGATACCATCTAACTCCAGTAAGAGTAGCCCACATCACAAGATGCCCAAATAACAGATGCTGTCATGGATGTGGAGAAAATGGAACACCAGGCTATTTTGGGGGAGGACCCAAGCTGGATTCGAACCTGCCATCTCTGGTGTATGTAAGCACCTATTGCTGCTTGAGCTATAGGTGTGGAGCCATAAAGCATCTTTTTAAGTGCATTTATTGGTCAGCAGCAAGAATCAAGAGATGCCTCTGAGGCCAAAGTCTTAGTGAAAACAAAACCCAAAGAAGTAAACAAAGTACTGAAGCTGACTTAGCATCTTTCCAAATTTCTGTTGATTGTTAGCTCTTATGCTCAACAGGTGGGGTTGGAGAGGTGGTAGTAAAAAGACAGATAATCTAGGAATCTCCCAAATTGGGCAGTCTAACAGAGGAACCCCACATTTTACTGGTACCCTGAAATACTACTCACAGTAAAGATGACCACAAATAAACCTGTCTCTCCTCATTCAAGGGGGAAGCATGGAAAACTGCCTGTGTAATATCTGTTCACTGGAAAATCAAATATTCCCTGAAAATGCACAACCACAGCTGACCCTCATAACAGGAAGCAGCAAAACCTTCCATCCCATAATTTAGTTCAAACTTCTCTCAGGTGCTTGCTATTCTGAGGTGTTTGTCAAAACCAGTAGAAAATGCATTCCAGAGGCCCAGCTTTTGACCGAGCATCAAAGGATCCTAACATACATTTGCTAGGAATATAAACAGTAAATGGTCACAAAATCCATTAAGTCAATAAAATTCTATGAGCAGCCAGTGGAAACCACAACCATTACAAACAAAACTGTAAAGACAATTTTATTAAGAACATAATAAAAACAAATATGCTTACTATGTTCCAAGAAATAAAATAGAGATCTAAAAATAAGAATAAGCAGTAAGAGTTTGTGAGATTGACCAAATAGTATGGAAAACAACCTAGTAGACAGGAAATTGAAGAAAAACAAAGAGAAATGTAGGATAATATTTAGAAATAAACACATCCTACATCAAGCACACAAAGTGAATTCAGTTTGAGTTTTAAATTACTTGCTTTTCTTCCAGAGGCTTAAGGGACCTGGACCCCCCTGGGTTACACGCAGAGGTGGCTTCCTTGGAGTTATAAATTCCTTAAGCCATTTCTTTGAAGCTGTACACCCCGTAAAGCCTGAGATAAAAGGGCATGCTGCCCTTCCTCAGAGATACGGGCCAGAGGGTTGACTTATGTTAACATGTTGTCAGAGGTCTATAGGTGCTCTGCCCTGAGGAGAAGACACAGTCATTACTTCATACTGAGTAAACTGAATGAATGCTTGAAGATATTTTTCCATTAACTCTGTTCCCTTGTGGCTACTTTCTTCTTTATGATTTTGTTTACACACCTGCCTGGAGATTAGTCAATGTTTAGAAGAAGATGTTTACTGCAAAAGTGATTATGTTCATGTGGTAACAGGATATTTCCTTTTTAGTTGATTTCAGATAGGTAAATTGAGGTAATGATGAAACTAATAGATAATAGATTAAGTGTGTACATGACTAGAAAGGTCTAAAATCAAACCCCTAAATAAAGATCTTTGCTACATGCCATCTCATCTCGTGTAGTCCGTTTCTTGAATTAATAATTACAAGAATGAGTTTACACCCACGGCAAAGCTGTGGTTCGTTCATGTCTCCAGTCACGCAACAAGAAAGTTCAAAAACTAGAAGATTGATCTAAAGAAATTATCTAGCATTCAGCATACAAAAACAAAAAGATGAAAAATTTGAGAAATTAAAAGCCATGGAAGGTGGAGTAAAAGTTCTGAAAACATTTAATCAAAGTTTTAGAATGAAATGAGATAATGACTGATAAGTTTCTGGACTTTAGTGTATTAAGAACCAAAATTTATACTCAAGTATTATAAAGAGGAATAAATTTTAAAACCACCCACATCCAGGCATAATGTAATGAAGTTTCAAAATAACTACAAAAATTTAAAATAATTATCACAATAACCATAGTTTCTAATCATAATAAAATTAAGTTAGAAATCAATGAAAATATAACAAAAATAACCATGTATGTGGAAATGAAAGCAAACACTTTTTTTTTATTAAATCATAGCTGTGTACAATAATGCAATCATGAGGTACAATGTGCTGGTTCCACATACACACTGAAATATTTTCACCAAACTGGTTAACATAGCCTTCATGGCATTTTCTTAATTATTGTGTTCAAACCCTTATGGTCTTCACTTAGTAAACTTCACCTACACCCTTCCAAGATGCGCCCTATGTGTGGACCCACCAATCACCCTCCCTCCACTCAATCTCTCCCAACCCCTTTCCCCATTCCCTGTATTCTTATACTGAGATTGGGCTGTAGCCTTCATATGAAAGCTATAATTAGTTTCATATGAGGGCTGAGTACATTGGGGACTTTTTCTTCCATTCTTTATATACCTTGCTAAGAAGAATATTTTCCAGCTGCATACATGGAAACATGCAGGATGTATAGTCTCCATCTTTCTTTATGGCTGCATAATATTCCACAGTTTATATATACCACAATTTATTAATCCATTTGTGAGTCAACGGGCACTTGGGCTTTTTCTGTAACTTAGCAATTATGAATTGAGCTGCAATAATCATTGTACTTATTCTTTATTAAATTCATCAAAGTGTTCAAAAATCCTTATGGCTCCACAATGGTGGAGAGAGCAATACAATTTTTTTTTGTAAATAGTAAATGTTTATTT